>RJWH01007710.1:0-37261 GCA_004363575.1 Solenodon paradoxus | reverse complement strand
TGCGTGGCGGGGGCAGCCGGTGCCGGGCGCGCGTCTGCGTGGCGGGGGCAGCCGGTGCCGGGCGCGCGTCTGCGTGGCGGGGGCAGCCGGTGCCGGGGTGCGTGGCGGGGGCAGCCGGTGCCAGGCGCGCGTCTGCGTGGCGGGGGCAGCCGGTGCCGGGGTGCGTGGCGGGGGCAGCCGGTGCCAGGCGCGCGTCTGCGTGGCGGGGGCAGCCGGTGCCAGGCGCGCGTCTGCGTGGAGGGGGCAGCCGGTGCCGGGCGCGGGTCTGCGTGGCGGGGGCAGGGCTCTCTGCGGGAGCAACGGCCCTGTCAGGCTCCAGGCCTCCTCATCGCCAGGCAGCCGGGAAGCCCGGCTTTGTCAGCAGTCTCCCGAGCAGGCAGGGGGTTCTGGAGCTCCGTGTGAGGGGAACACGGCCAGGGTTAGGGAGAAGCCCCTGCCAGGGCCTGAGAGACCCCTCTTGAAATTCATAGCGAAGCCCCAGTCCCAGCACGACTGCAGTCGAGATGGGGGACTTAAGGAGGCGATTAGGTTACATGAGGTCAGAGGGCAGGCCCTAATCCTGTAGCACCAGGGACCTTCTAGGAAGGCAGGAGGGCAGCCGAGCGCAAGTGTGAGCTCTGTCTCTCTCTCTCACACACACACACGCACACGCACGCACACACAACACACAGACACCCGGCCGGTGAGCACAGCAGGATGACCGGGAGAAGTAGTCTCCCAGAATCCAGTCCTGCTAGCACCCGACCTTGCACGTCCAGCCTCCAGGACGGTGAGAGAGAAATGGGTGTTTAAGCCCGTCTGGCACGTCGTCACAGCAGCTGGAGCCAGAGAGAGCCCGTGCGGCGCACGGGGCAGTGAGAGACTCGACGGCCCTGCAGAGCCATGCTCACCATGCGGGGACACTGTCTCCATCACCCGTTACTACAGCACAAGCATCAGTGTTGGCCGAGGACGACAACAAAGAGAGTTTCGTACTAATGGTCATGTCCATTAGAAAAGGATGAAAGCAAAAGCAGAGTCAAAGATGTCACGGCCAGAGATGAAGGCGACACATTAAACACCAGAGCACTTCAGAGCTGAGAGGAAGCGCAGGCGTGGGCATGGTGTCTGCTCCCTGGGGCGTCTGCCTCCCCAGCCGACCCACCACGGCCTGGGACACCGCCGCCCTGCTGCTGAAGTGCGTGGAAGGGTTACTTCTCAGGGCCTCTATGAACACTCACGACACAGGTAGTGACATGAAGTTCCCATTTTAACCACAGGCTGAAAGTAAATAAAAAAGGCAAACTGATTTGAAGATGAGGATAGATGACAAAGAGCTAAGGACAGGATAGCCGAGAAAGTGGTTCATCATTCCATCTCTCTGGGTGTGGCCTGGCTGGCCTACCTTTCCAGCAAAATCCCACTGTGCCTCCCCACTCACCCCTCATAGGGCTCCTGCTCTCCCGGGTCAACCACGTGCAGCCTCCATGTGCCGCTAAGCCGTCTTTCTCTATATCTGCATGTGCTCTCCTGATGAGACCACAGGCCAGCAACCCGCTGAAGACAGCCTGGGGAGAGACCCCCCAGGAGCAGGCGGCACGAGATGTGCCAGGGTCCCAGACCCACAGAGACGATGAGATAGCACACCTGCATTTTAAACTTCTAAGTTAGGGTCATTGTCACACCGCGATCCGTAACTCACAAGCCGGCCTTTGCTCTGCAGGCAGCGGGGACTGAGCCTCCAGCCCCATGGAGTCTGTGCCTGGCCGCCTGGGTGCCGCTGGCCGAGCTGTGGGTAGGCTGCTCTGAGGTGCTCCCATGTTCAGGGTCCGCCTCCGACTCTTGATGTCCCCCTGACACAGGACATGGAGCCTCATGCTGGTAGCCCACTGCCCTAGGAGGTCTCAGTGAGGACGAGAGTGCGTGGACACGCACGCTGCACTGGCAAACACAATCTTACCAATAATGGCACGTGACATCCTGTTTGGGGCGTTACCACGTCTGGTGGTGTCAAAGCTGCTCCTGACAGCTGCCGAAGGGGGAGTGGGCGGTGACGCACACGGTCCTATCGCCCTTCCCAATTGGTGTTGGCCGGTCACACCAGCAATGGCAGTCCTGCCACACCAACCCTCTGCAAAGGCCGAGAGGACCCCGTGGGGTGCTGCCAGCCTCCTGCAGGCACCCCCCTCTGGTCACTGTGAGTCTAACTCACAGCAAGAACATTTCTGGGGTTCAAGAGGAGGAAACACTGGTATTCAACCAGTTTCCTCTGTGGAAACCCCTCAGCATGACCGACAGTGAAGCATCACGCACGCTATTCCAGCGGACATATCTGGCCCAGCGGGCAGTTCCCAGGGGCCTCAGAACTCGGGACACCAGAACTTGGCGCATCCCGGCTTCCAGCTTCCATTGCATGTCCTTCTGGTGACACAAAGGACTGAGGACATGCGTCAATGCACGGTCCGTTCATGAGTGCATTCACTTTATTTTTGCACGATCCATACTGATCTTGGGGAGTCACTGGACTTTTGCATTTGATTCTGGAGATTGACTTTGACCTCTGACCTGCCACTGGAAACCAGGGCTGCAAGTGTGAACTTCTTTCTGGCCATTTTTCACAAGTGCAGCGTTTGAACACCAGACCCCACTCCTGAGATGTGCTAACCACCCTTCCCGGGTCATGACGCGCAGGTCGGGGTTCAAACCTGCCAGCTCTTCAGGGTTGCCAGGTGTTTCTGGTGGCTGCACGTTAAAGGCAGGGCTGGGAGGGATGGCAGATAAAAGAGGGGTGTTTCCAAACGAAGCAAGGAACTTGCAGAATTGTTCTTGGAGCTCTTGTGCTCACTTAAGATAGTGCGTATAACGAAACACGCCTTCAGGAGAGTATACTGACAGAATGGATCTAGAACCCTAGAAAAGGTAAATTTCTTTGATTCTAAGAAGTCACAGTAAGCAAAAAGAGAAATGGACAAAGATTTCTATGGACGGTGGCTTCCTGCTGCGTTTTCTCTGAGAATGAAACTTGGAAACAACTTAACTGCACAAAATTACCTATAAGGCTAGTTACATAATGTTAAATCCACATGAAGGGATATTCTGAAGCTCTTACAATTTTAGGATATATGTTTACTATCAAGAGAAGATGTTTTTAAGAAAAGTGAAATATAAGAGAAAATACCTTAAAATATGTATCTGTTACAATGTCACATTTGTAAAAGAAGTGAATCTCTTGCACATTTACTAGACATGCACATATATACGTGTACATGGATGTGTATGTATCAAACACCGGAGGGAAATGAACTAAGATGCTCGCAGGGGGTTACTCTTGGGCAGAATGGATACTGAGATATTACCCAAGGTTTTTTCTTAGAGGCTTCACTGTATTTCACAAATATTATAAAATATGTTGTTTTATGTACAAAAAAAGAATTGTTTGATTAGTCAGATAACTACATAGGATCTCACATAGCACTTCCTTTTCCATTATTGCCACTATCGCCTTCAGTCTTTGAATTTCTGTCACGGAAGATTAATGCTTTGTGCCAAGGAGGAGTCCTTTCTGGTCACTGGACGAGGCAGGGAAAGGACGCAGACCCATGGACACAGTGCAGGAGATGTGAGCAGCACAGAGGCCCACCCCCATCTCAGCCCAGCAGTGGTGTCTGCACGGGTGGCTGCAGGCTGCTCCTGGAGGGGCCTCAGACCCCGGGCCGCAGGCTGGCAGGTCCGTGGGGCAGGTCCGTGTGACTCGGATCTGCCGTGGGTGGCGGCGGGTGGCTTACCTGTTCGGGGCACTGGGCCCCAGGCGCTGGCAGACCACAGAGGCCGTGGCATGCTTCCCGCCGCTGCCCGTCTGCTGCTGGGCATCCCACTGCCGAGGCTCGCTGGTCCGCGCCCTCAGGATGTTCACCCCCTTCTTCACCTTGGCTCTGTGGGCGCAGACAGAGAGAGGCCGTGGGGTTAGTGACATGGCCTCCGGGGATCCTGGGCCCTGGGCTGCCGCCCTCGGTTTCTTGGTGCATTTCCCTGTTTTCCCAGCCCGTGACACCGGGACACAGGGCCCAGATGGCAGGGTCTGCTGGGCTGCAGGGCAGTGGGAGGGGCTCTGAGGGGACCCCCGACACACCCCCCGCCAGCGAGCAGCGCAGTGAAGCAGAGAGAAGCCAGTGCCTGGTGCGTTGCTCAGAGTGGAGACTACTGTGATGTGCGAGGACATGCCTGAATCTGGTTGTCACAGCTGGGGCACTGCCATCTGGGGGATGGAGGCAGCCTCACCCCCTCCCTGTCCAGGCTGCCCCTCAACATGACGGCGCCGCCTCCAGTGTTGGCAAGAGTCAAAACTCTGGTGAGGTCTGTGGCCGTGTGCGGCGGTCAGGTCCAACCTCTCTGCGTCTGGTCTTCTCCCCAGCAGTGATGGGATGATAACACCCATTACAGAGCCACTGCCCTAGGACGATCTAGTCCCACACAGAAAGAAATTCAAACAGCGCCAGGCATACAGCAGGCACTTAATAAAGGTTACAGTTACGGTGCCCCAGGAGGCCCCATAGCTGCTTCCCCTGGGGTGCTGACTGTCCCCTGGGGGCCCCAGCAGGTTTCTCATCAATCTTGAGCAGATAGCTATGTGTCCATCCTCTCTTTCCAAATCCCACTTAAAGGAGAATAAAGGGATTGTTTCCGAAAACAGAAACCCACACGATGGGACGAGAGAGGCATAGCACCAGTGACTTTGGAAAAGGGGAAGCAGACACAGTGGGTGAAGCTTCACAAGGAAGGTGGCGAGCGGGTGCTGGTGAGTGAAGTTGAGAACCACCTGTCTAAGTCCAAGGGTCCCCCAGTCTTGGACTCGGGGCCCCAGTCTAAACATGGACTTGTGTGGGGGTGGGAAGAGGGAGGAGTAGCTGGAAGGCTATGTGTGAAGTGGCCAAGGGCCAGTGTTCTTCCATTCTGGGCCAGGAAGCGCTGAGGAAATCATGGCCGTGCACAATGACCATGCAGATTCCAAGGCCCCCTTCACCTTGCGGAAAACCACTGGATTCCGGAGAATTCCGTTCTGCCCCTGGGGCCTTCTCCAGGCAGCCAGGCACATGACTTTGCAGTGAAAGTCATCATCAGCAGGTCCAACTCATGGCCTCAGAGCTGTCTAGTGGCTTTTTAGTCCCTCTTTCTTGCAAATGAGTAAGCAAGAGTTATGAGACATCAAGAAAGACCTTTGGGATGTAGAGACCCAAACAGGCAAAAATGGAAGAAAAAGCAACCTGGTTATGCAAGTTAAATATATAGTGTCTACGCAGGAAGGAACATCGTTTTTAAAACATATGACCATTCACTTGTGCAGAGATACTGAAGTCATAAAACAGAAACGGAATGTTATTCAAAAAAGAAAAAAACAGAAAGGGGAAAACACGAACCCCCAGGAATTAAAAATATTATAGCAGAAATAGAATGGTTGATGGATAAATTTGAGAAAATGTGTCCTAAAATCTAGGACAAAAACAAAGTAGTGAAAGATAGGAGGAAGAGAACAACTCTGAACTTCAGCCTTTGGACAAGAAGAAACAGAGACAAAAAAAAATCATGCAGGACTCATTGTGGTGAATAATTCAAGACATTTCCCCAACTGAAAGGACATAAGTTTCCAGGTGGGAGGACCTGGGGGACATGAGAATGGATCCGGCCCGAAGAACAGGGTGGATGCCTTTTATCACTTGGCGTGCAGAGAAGTGAATTTGGAATCATCCAGAGAGAAGAAAGTCACATTTCAGGATGAACTCAGAACTGCCATGTATTTGATTCAGCAAGCTAACTTCTAGGTATCTACCCAAAGAATATGAAAACTCTAGTTGGAAAAAGATAATCTGCAGCCCTATGCTAATTGCACATTATTTACAGTAGACAAGACAGGGAAACAACCTAAATGCCCATCAACAGATACATGGATAAAGGAGACGTGCTAAATACCCAGTGGAATAGTACTCAGCTATAAATAAAGATGAAATCTTGCCATTTGTAACAACATGGATGGAACTGGCAGGGATCATGCTAAGTGAAATAAGTCAGAAGGAGAAAGATGGATACGGGATGATCTCATTCATATGTGGAATAAAATAACAAGTAAACAAAACCAAACAAATCCTGAGACTGACAGCAGAATGCTGGTTCGAGAGCGGGAAGGGGCTGGGGAAGCAAGAGGTTGCAGAGATTGGCGGGAGTGGCAGCTGCTCACTCAGCGGTGGGTTTGGTGTAGCAGACACTTCTCAAGAAGAGAAGCTCATGCCGGCTGTCTGCACAGCGTTGTAAAGCAACTTACCTCAAGCAAAAAGAAGAAAGAAAAGGAAAGGAAAAGCAATCATAATGCAATACTTGTTTCACTATGATTAGCACCTATAATATTTTAAACACTGACTATTAATCTATAGAAAGTAGAATTATTTTATGGGAAGGGAAGCGAGTTAGAGAGTCTTTATGCAGGGGGAGGAGAGAGATATATTTTTCTTTCATAGTCAGAGATATACAGATTTTGCCTAAGCCATAAAAATACAATGACGTCACACCGTCACTGTGTTATTTAGTGACGTGGGCACAGACAGCAGCCGGGGTCAGGGCTGTGTCTCTCTCTGCAGGAAGAAAAGCAGTGGAGGGAAATTGAGGCTGTTTTTAGTAATAACTTTTAATTTTTAAATAGATAGGTAGTTTAAAATTAATGAGAATTTGCAAACAAACAAACAAACAAAAAAATAGCACATTGTTGGGACCAGGAAATGCCATTAGGACAAAGGCTATGAAGTCACATCAGACCCTATTGAGATGTCACCATTGTCACACGTACTATTTTTTTGGTGGATGAAATACTACCCAAGGGTAGAGTCCAGTAACCATCACCACAATCAGAGCACGACGATCCCATCCCGTAAAGAAATCTCCTCCTCCTCCCGTCAGCCCCTCTTCAGCGGAGACAACACTGATCCATTTTCTTATCGCCACGGTTTGGTCCAGAAAAAGTTTATGCCGTTCTACCATCAAACTTTAGAACTGTTTGACTGCTTATACAAAGTTCTACTGTATGAAAGAAAAGGTTGGAAAATCAGGCATACAGGAACACACACACACACATACACACACACACACATGCACACACACACATGCACACACACACACTAACATCCCCGAGTGGAGAAGATAGATCCTGGTGAAGAGGAGGTCAGAACAGCTGAGCAGAAGTGCTGAGCAAGTGGTCAGTATGATGGAGTTGAGGGCGGAGGCAGTGAAGACCTTTCAAACTTAGCGTGTCCAAGTATCCTCAGCAGAGCAGGACTTAGCAGCCACTAGGCGCCTTCTCTGTAGAAACTTCTCGGTCTTACATTAAGTGATTTGCTAAACACACCTACCACCTTGGCCTCTGAGAGACCAGGCTGCAGTTGAGGGACAAAGATTAAAGACACATTAGCATGTGGAAGTCCCCTTTGTCCTCACTGGGGAGTCAATGCTCCAGCAGCCTTCACAGCTTGGGCACTGGACACTGACCTCACTGCCTAGAATAAATGCCTCCTGCCATGTGACTTGGCTTGAAAGTGAGTTTTGCTGCATTTGGAGTTTTGTTTCACAGAAGCTGCAAATTGTTCTTCCCACCTAGTAGTTCACGCAAGCAAGAGGGCTCTTGGAGCCTGGGGCTTCACCTCTGTCAGGAGGGACACCGGCAGGGCTTCAGAAAGTGCTTGCGGAGGTCAGTGTTGGCCCTCGCTATTTCAAGGAACGCACGGCGGCAGGAATTCGGGTCCCGGACAGTGTTGTTCTGTCTGTTGAAGGAACACTGAGCCATGCTCACCTAGGCTGGGCTTTGGACGGGACTCAGAGTGAGCACACAGCAGAGGACCTGCCTTCTGGGGAAGGGGCCAGCGGCCAGTGAGAGAGGCCCTTCCCTGTGGATGGAAGGTGCTGGGCTGACACAGGAAACCTCATGGCCTTCATGGCCTGGCAAAGTCACCGTCGACTGAGGGTGCCACGACTCTGGAGCCCCCACGTGTGCAGATGACTCCAGGTCCTCAGATAGACCACCACAGAAAGTGACGTTGCCATATTTCCTTTGCATGTTGACATCGAGCCCGCTCCTACCAGTGGGGCCTTGCTGGACTCAGGGCTGCCCAGGGGGAAGGGTGTCCCTGCAATGGGCCCCACCACCACACTGCGCCTTTCCGTGGAGCTGCCGTTCTGTTTTCTTTGTAGTGGAGGTAACTCTTCATTTTCTTTACACTGGAGATCACTGTTGTGCTTTTCATTGGTTAAAGACCAAAACATTTTTCCTCTTTTCCGAATGTGCTTGGCTCAGGTGTTATATGGGGATGATTAAGTGTTCCTTAAGGAAAATCAATATTCAGTACAAATTTTGAACATGGAAAGCCTAATTTCCATCTTCTAAGTCATCTATCTCAGGATCAGCTATAGTCTCCATGGGCAGCGCTTTCTCTAGAAGCTTCTAGAAACCACCAAGATGGCTGCTGCTGAAATCTGTGTGCATCTGTGTGAATTGTGGGGAGTTGGGGCTGGGGGCTGCCTGGCCTTTGGCCCACCAGGCTGAGTCAGCCGAGGGGCTGAATCAGACCCTCAGAGTGTGTGAGAAAGGGAAATGTCAGGAGTTGCTATTACAGGTGGGACTTTATTCCTCCCAGATTCATACACCAAACTCCCAGGAATTGAGACGGGGAAGGTCTTTACGAGACCACGGAGGTAAAAGGAGGTCCTTGGGATGGGTCCCTGTCCAATATGACCAACATACTTATAAGAAGGGGAGGTTGGTAGAGAGACATCACCTCAGGTGAAGCCACATGACATGAGGACTAGCTAGGAGCTGAGAGAGAGGCCTGCACAGAGCTTCTCTCGGAACCTCGCCTGCCCCCTTTGCTCAGGACTCAGCCTGTGGGCTGAGGCTCATAGTCGCTGCCTGGGTAAGGTGCTGGGGCAGCAGTGACAAATGGGTACAGCACCAGCAAGAACATAAAACCAAACGCTTCCATATGGAAACCAGAGTATCTGCTTTTCCATCACTGTGATGTGTGTTTTCACAGCAAGCAGGAACGGGGTGTCCTCAGGGGAAGTGTAGGCAGTGACCCTCAGTTCTTTCCCAGTTGGGGGATACACATGATAAACCAAAGCAGCAGCAAAACAAATAGCATATTCATTGCCACCCATGGTGATGGGGGAAGTAAGTATGGAGAGAAGGTGGATGGCTGGGAACGCCTCTGGTGAGCCGACAGAGCTGCTGTGAGGTGTGGACAGAGGTGGTCCATTTCCAGGAGGGAAATCCTAACTAAGGCCCCCCGCACAGGCAGAACCCTCAGGCTGTCGCCCACAATTCCAGTCCCTGGGGCCTCCAACACTCCCCTAGGGATTACGACTTTGCAGACGGCAGGCAAGGCCCTGCACTTCTGATCTGCAGAGAGGCATCTAAGTGGGCTGGTCTCATCCCATGGGCTCTTCTGAGCAGGGCCTTCTCTGCACACGGCAGACAGGGTTGTCAGCGAGGGGAGTGTGAGAAGAAGGTGGGGCCACGGGCCAGGGAAGCAGGTGATGGAGACTCTGGAGCCTGTGTAGGTGAATGCTGAGTCCTGAGAGAGCCTGTCTATGAGCCCTGCTGGCAGAGGACTCCAGAGGTGCAGAGGCCCCGGGCCCACTACCTGCCGGAGGGTCTCCAGGGCAGCGCATCTCTACCCAAGGGGCCCTGGGCAACATGTGGAAACATTGCCGGTGCTCATGATGTGGGCTGCTGACGTCTCCTGGAAGAGGCTGAGGAGTTGCTGAACATCCTGTGAGGATGCACAGGACGGCCCCCACAACACAGGGGCACGGCCCCAAGGCAAAGCACCACCCGCTGTGTGAGCTCAGCATGCGGAGGACGCTGCAGTTCAGCCTCAGAGTCACCGTGCCACGCTTCCCCGACACGACACAGGCGTCCGCGCTTAGATAACAACGCCCTGCTCCTATGTGTGCAGACAGCAGCGACTTTGTATGACAGCATCTCAACTATTGCAGAGAGCGCCCTGGCGCGATGCTAATTTAATTATGGGAGAATCCATTTAGTGATGAGGACAGTTCCTGCCGGGGCCCGTGCGCCATTCACAGCGGGACCCCGTGAGCGAAGACGCAGAGTGCTGACGGCGACGCTCACCAGGTGTGGCTAAGTGCCTGCCACCAGACAGCGGAACCCAGTCCTCCTGCTGATTCGATGACTGGGTTCCACGGAGGCGCGGGGCAGCCTGGAGCGGGCGCTCTGCTGGGAATGTCAATGCCAACCACAGCTGCCACTCATTACCAGTATTTCTGTATCATGCAGAATCTCTGCAAAGCGTCCTCCACGCAAGACTTCAAAAAATTCATCCACTGTGAGGACATTCCAAGTTCAAACAACAGTGAGCTATCACTGCAGCCTGCCGGAATGGCTGATCCAGCCCCAGACAGCACCAAGTGCTGGAGCTCCCCTCAGAGCTGGTGGGGCTGCTACCTGATGCAGCCCCTCTGGGGACAGTTTCTGGTGAAACAAAACGAATTCCCACCAGTCAGTTCGGTAATCATGCTCCTTGGTGTTATTTACTAAAGGAGTCGAAAACTATGTCCCCATAAAAACCTGCACACAGAGGGACCCAGCAGCTTTCTTCACAATTGCCAAGACTTGGAAGCAACCACGATGCCCCTTGGTAGGGGAATGGAGACAGTGTCCATCCAGACAATGCCGTATTGTTCAGTGCGAAAAAGAAATGAGCTACCAAGCTGTAAAAAGACCTGAGGAAACTTAAATACAGAGCGGATCTGAAAAGGCGACAGGTTGTTTATTCCAATTCTAAAACGTTCTGGAAAAGGCAAAACTACAGAGACAGTGAGAGATCAGTGGTTGCCAGAGATGCTGGTGCGATAAACAGGCAGAGCCCGGGGGCTTCCAGAGCAGTGAAACGACACTCGGTGATACTATAGTGGTGATGACGCATGGTCCAAACCCACCGATGGCACAGCCCCAAGAGTGACCCTCTGTCGACCATGGACGCCAGGTGCATTTGTGCAGGTTCATGAACTTAACAAAGGCGCCATCTCGGGGGGATGCTGGCAGTGGGGGAGTCTGTGCATGTGTGGGGTCAGGGATGTGTGGACCTCTCGGTACCCTTCCCCTCAACTGTGCTGTCACCCAGAACTTCTCTGAAAACAGAAAGTCCAAACAAACAATAAAAACGTCCTAACCATTCAACGGTGAACTTGCATCATGATGCTCCTCTTTGAAGCTGGTGAGGAAAAAGAGAGCCTGGACGGCAACGAAGCTCATTCACAGTCACCCAGGTAAGCAGTGACATGAGATTTGAACTTGACTTCTGTCATGCAGAGATAAGCACCCAAGTCACATACATGGACAGAGAGCTTCTCCTAGGACCTTCGCCATTTTGGTTACGTGTCTGTTGTCGGTGGCAGGACTGCCATCTTGGATGGCGTTTTAAGGGCAGGGCCATTTATGTGCTTTTCTGGTATGCACACCAGCGTAAGACTTTCTGACGCCAGTGACACCATCTGGGCCATCGGTAGCCAGTGACCCATGACCTCAGTGTCCAGAGCCCCAAGTGTTTCAAGCGGTCACAGACATGGGGTAACTCTTAGCTCATCACACGCAAGCTCTCTTTTCTGAACCCAGGGCTCTGGGGAGGGTTTACTCACTGCTAAAAGGACAGTGGGGATTCAGAAGCTGTGCTCTTAATTCTTGTGTCGCAGGTTATCATGTGCATCTGAGGAGGACACGCACAAGATGTAGATCACCCACAGAGTGTCACGAACGGAGAGCACATTTGAGTACCCAGAGTTATTGATTAGTAGTGCTTTGGGCTGCAAAACCTTATGTAAGGACTGCATAAGAAAGAAAAATATTGAATGATCTCAATGAACAGAATGACTGGAGCCTGACTGACATTGGGTGGATGATGCCACGATGCTCTTGGATTCTCTCTCGTTGTTTCAGGATGGTCACTACTGGTCTTAGCATCTTTTCTTTCACTTCATCATGAGCAAGAAACAAATGAGTTAGGACCATCAATGCTGGCAAAAGACTTTCCCTTGAAAGGGCTTTGTCTCCCAGACACATCAGAAAACTTCCCTTTATATCTCATGTTCAGAGACCACTCTGGGTAAAACAGAAGTTGAGAATCAAGAATCAGGTGTCAAGAAAAACAGGGATTATGCTATTCCCAACTCACCTTGAGATTCTGGGATCCCTACCTTCCTGAGATCAGAGCACCCCGACCTGCCATCCAAACAGTATCAGACTTCTCTTGGCAACGAAGAATGGAGGACAGCTACTGGGCATTGAATCAATTCCCTCACCAATTATCCTGGGGGCTCCTTCCAGACAAGCTACGGTAATTTTTAGAGTGGACAAATAAAAGAGGACAGTCTCATATTCCATTCCTCGAGAAAGGCATCCCCATATCCACAAGGCTCTCTGGGCAAGAAGGGATAAAATGCTCTCACCAGGAATTGAGATAAATAGCATTTCTTGTCTGGGTGAGTGGGAGTTGCAACCGAAGTCTATATATTTATAGAGAGTTGATATGTTCCCTCTAGGGAATTCTGTTCTTTCCACATGTGCCCTCCCTGTGAGATAGAAATTCAGAGCAAAGGAGCCCCTCCCCCTTAAAGTCTACATTAAAAGAGTGTTTCAACCTGAAACCTCAAATCAGTTCTTACTGCAGAATTTTAACAAGTGGACTCGTTTCCTCCCATTCACAAATTACTGTTTGTAGCTTCCTTTTTGATGAATTCTTCCCTGGAGTTTGTCTTCTAGGGTTAGAATTATATTCTTGGTTGCAAAAGGAGAGCACAAAAGATATACTATCCCAGGCAAAAATGACAGGCTGTGCATGTGCTATGTAGGGCTAAAGCCAGCAGGGGAGGGCTCTGCAGAAAAGCCACGTGTGCGTGCAGAGAGGTCTCCTGGCTCATCGACACCACGTGGCAGACTGGAGCCTGGAGAGATTGTTTTGATCACTTTCAGTGTTTTTCTTGCATGCTCCTCTTGTTGGAAAGTCAAAGGGTGATTAGCAGTCTCTACATGGTCCCAGGTTTTTCCAAAAGGTCTCTCACATCAAGGACACAGTTGACCTTGACTCTGTAATACTTCTTTCCTTCTAATAACAGAACCAAACTTTACTCTAAGGAAGCAGTTCTGTGTTGTTCCAGTGTCATTGCCCTGTATCCACTATCACAACCATACCCCTCAGTCATGGCAGTCAGTTCAGGGTTGAGTCACGGCTCAAGCCTATTCAATGGTAGTTCTCTACAGATCAGCTGAAATCATAATAGCAAAGAACACCCTTTTCAAGGGTGGCTAAGCAGGGAGGTGGTGCGCCTGAAGATGTTGGTGGCTGCTGGTGGAAACTTCTTGAGAAACAGAGAGGCAAAACCTTGATGACACCATCCAAACCTTGCATCAAGCTCTGCTGGAGTCTAATGATTACCTTCAGACTTTCCATCTGGGAGAATGAAACAGTTCTTTTTTTAACAAAAGTTGTGGAAATATATATATATATATAGATAGATAGATAGATAGATAGATATACACATATACGTATATATGTATATATGTGTATATCTCTATATATATGGATATACACACCATGGGGCATCTTATCCATTGAACAAGAACAATTCAGTGGTGTTAAATGTGTTGCTCTGGATGTGTGCTCACACCCTCTTATATCTCGAGAACATACCCTCATCTCAAACTGAAGCTCTAGCCCCACTGAAATAACTTCTAGTCCCCCCACTAACCAGACCCTGCAACTCGTGTTTTGCTTTCTCTCTCTAGGAATCTGACTACTCTACTTCTGATAAGTGGGGCTACACAGCATGGGTCCTTTAGTGACTGGTTTGTCTCACTCAGCATCATGTCCTCAAGGCTCAGCCACACTGTTACATGTGTTAGAATTCCCTTCCTTTTGAAGACTGAACATGTTCCACTGCAGGGAGAGATCGGATTTGTTCATGGATCCAATGATGAACACCAGGGCTGCTTCTACACTTTGGCAATTAGGAATAGTGTTGCTATGAACATTGGTGCCCAAATGTTTCTTTGAGTCCCTACTTTTGATTCTGGTGTGTATATCCAGAAGTGGGATTGATGGATCATTCACTTTTGGGATTCTGTTGTTTGCAGCCAAGAGTAACCCACTAGTACCCAGGGCACCTCCAGCATTAATGGTAGTGAAGATGGCAGCTCGTACCCCGGCAGAATCGGACCCCGCTTGCCTATAAAGGTATCTCTGTGATCATTTTGGACAGCCACGAAACAAATCCAACCTTGTTCAACATTTCTTAAACAGAATGCACTTCTAAAACTTCAGGAACTGTTAGGACTGTTCTGTTTGCCAAAGGAATCGGGAAGAAGCTCTCACCACATAAATGTGGCAAAATACAAACAGGGAAGAGGAGAGGAGTCCTTCTCTCCTCTGTGTCTCAGACACACGAGGATCCCACAAGACTTTGCATTTACTGTTTCTTCTCCGTGGAAGACTTCTCCATGGCATATTTTTGAGATAGGTTTATTCTGATCATCTCTGATCAGTGGGTCTTAATTAGCCCCATCTCCTGTACTTTCTAACACAATTCCCTATTTCAGTTTCTGCACAGCACTGATTATTAACTGAAGGGCACTTTGCTTATTTTTTATAGTGTTTCTGCCCAAATTAAGCACCATGAGAACAGCAGTCTTGGCAGTCTTGCTCGTAGATGTGTTTCCCCAATTAAAACGGGCACTCAACAAATACTTGTAGAAGGCGTGATGGAACAGCCATTGCATGCTATCGACCTGCAGCCATCACGCCATCAAGTGCTGCAGAGGAAATGCTGGATCCCCGGGACTAGGATACACAATGCCTCCTGGCTTGGGGAGCAGAGGTGGCTAGGAAAGCAAACAAGTGTCTGGGGACCAGATGGATGTCCAAGTGTGAGGTGCCATCCAGAAGTCAGGGCTGCTGTAGAGACTGTCTAAGGACAAGGACACCTAGCACGTCCCAACCCCCTTCAGAATGTCTGTGAGCTCATCCCAGCATCTCTGTTCTTGCAGCTCAGCTATGATCCATCAGATCAGAGCACATGGGGGAATCTAGGCCCTTCCCAATACACCAGATGCGCAAAAATTCAAAACACAGGACCTTCTCACTAAATTTTCTTTGGTTTTCTGAAACAGTTATTTCCCCTAAAATGTTACTTAGATTAACCTGTAATGGGCTTAGATTGGTATTTTAAATGAAATATTATTAGTTATTATAATTTTTTTAAATTAACCGGTCTGAGTTTGAATACTGTAAAAATCGGCATACAGAACCCCTACAAGCGGCTGCCTTTGGGGGTTCTCAATCATTGTTTAGAACATACCTCATGCCCTGAAGTTTGAGAACTGCTGTCTAGATAAGCAGTAATGACATGGAAGCGCTTCAAAACGAGCGCTACCCGAATGAAGCAGGAAACGAAATGAATCAGTGAGTGAGGGAGAGCAACGAGAAAGGCAGCTTGGGGATTGCACAGAATCATCTCAGCCTTCTGAGTCTGAGGTCCAACAGAACATGAAAATGAAATCATACAGCCAAGCAAGATGACTGAACAGCAGAGGCCAAGGGGTGCAAGGAAGAGGGGCCAGCATGCCTGGGCACAGAGCCATCTGTGTGATGGGCACAGCTCTAGAAACAACTGCACTTACTGAAGACGAGCTGTGTGAATCCCAAATACCCACAGACATCCGGGGGTGAGGCCTGGGTGTGGGGCAGCAGCCCCCATGCTCCGTGTGCACTGCTAATCGTTCTGACAAGATGCGACCGGGACACGCGTGAGAGCTGCGGGCACACACACCCCAGCGGTCTTGAAACAGCCAGGGGCTCCGATTTCCTCCCCTGTTGTCAAACCATGTGTCAAATCAATGTGCTGATTCTAGAGAGCAGCTCCACAGCACATGCAGTGCATGGCTCAGGCACAAGCCGGGGATCATCGAACAAAGGACGAATGCTCTTAGCTTCATGTTGGGATAACGAAACCTGTCCTAGATGCATTATGGATGCAGGAACCCTCCTTACAGGAGGAACCAGGCAGCAGCACACAGGCACTAGCCTCTGATTACATTTTGACTCTGCTCGTTCTTAGCCGTGAGCCCTGGGGCAAGTGGTCTCACTGCCCTGAGTCTCAATTCCAGCTCCGTAAGGGAGGCTGCCTTATGGAGGTGCTGCAAGGATTAGCGGTTCACCAGGAGACGCACGTAGCTCTGAGGCTCATGTCGAATGGGTGCTGTGCCCCATGGGTTACTGCGGCCATCACTGTCACTGTATGTGCGCCTTCTACACGAAGCTTCGTTGTGGAGGTCACCCCAACTTCAGCCTCCTTGGTACAGTAGCGCGGGGCCCCACGCCCTGCTGCTGATGAAGAACAAAGGTTCACTTTAAAATGGTGAGTAAGGACATGTTTAAATGATGCTGTATTTCATGAATACATTTCCTCTCAAATGAAGGAGATGAGCTCCCTGGTTTAGGGGAGCGACTCTGGAGCCGGCTTTCCAGTGGCATCTTTGACACACTAAATTAATCCTTTTCTCTGTGCCTCAGTGTCCTCAACCACAAAATGGGGATGACAGCACATAATACACAGGGCTACTGACCAACACTGGAAATTTCTGGAAGATCTCTACCTCAGAAGAAGCACTCAGTCATCTAACTTAGATATTCAGACATGTCTATGCCAAGTGTAAGGGTCCTCGGGGGAAAGGGTCAGGCATTACTGCAGGACGATCATGACATAGCAATCCCAGTACAACTGTATGGACCAGTGAATGGGTGTTTGTTCACCCTCCTGAGAAACTGAGAAATGTGATTTCACATCAAACCAAGGCATGTGATTGGGGCCGACATTTTATTGGTTCTAACAGGCATCAATTATCTCAGCTCCACCAGTGAGCAACAAACTAGAGGCAGTGGGCGCACTGATTGGTCAGAACCTCTCAGGGGGCAGTGCTCTGAGCAGGAAGTCACTTGATCAGTCTCTCAGGAGGCAGGAAGCTTCTTTCATCTGGACTTTTCCTCCCTTCTGAGGTTGTCAAACTGGTAAAACAAGCATGGAGACCTGGAGAAAAAGGAGGGACACCTGCCTCTCAAAAACAGGTGTCACTTCCCAGTCCTGCTGGATTATTTTGGGCTAGAACATGACCCATCATTGTCAGTTCTTCTGATTTGGGAAGGGAAACCATTGCTCTTTATCTGTATATGAAATACTATGATTTGAAGTCATTGCAAAGACTTTAAATAATGCTGATAAAGAACAACACAGAGCCGAGCATCAGATTCCACTTGTACCCTGTAAAGACTGGTATAGGAGGACAGCAGTCAACAGGGCACATCTGATCAAGTTCATGCGTGGCCTGGGGGCAGAGGCTCTGCGGCTGTCCACCAGATCAAGGATGGACTTGTCTGCAATGCTGAGGGGTGAGGATCTGAAAACAAACGGGAGCCTTAGCTGTAGGCAGAGCAGATATGCAGTGTTAGAGTTTTCCAGTGTCACAGCAGAGATCCAGAGGGTAGGCACCACAACATGCTTACCTCACCCCAAACCCTCATGCATCCTTGCCATTAGTCCAAGATTTTGTTCAGATTTCAGATGAACAATTACTTTAAAAGAGGTTGGTCCCCTTCCTCCAGCCCTAGGGGTGGAATCTTTCTGAATCTACACCAAACTTATAATTATACTTCCCTTCCTCATAACTGGTTTAGAAATAGACATGGGACCCATTTCTGGTCCCATGGTAAAGGAGGCTAGTTGTAGGGGTGTGAGACTTCTGGAAACAATTTCCTTGCTCTTAAAAGGATGGAGAAGGGACATTTTTCTTTTAGTCCAAAGCCTGTGAATAGTTGGTCCACAGAGTTACAGCAGCCATCTCAGCATGTTGAGAAACAAGTCTGAGGATGGAGGAAGCAAAGACGGAATGAGCAAAATCTTTGAACTAACCAGCCCAAGGAGCACCACCCTTCACAACTCTTGTTTCATGAAACGACAAGCCCACCTGTTGCTGAAGCACTGCTGCTCCCCTCCTCCATCCCTTGACCAAGGCGGACCCCCCTAACCAGCCTTCTGCTAAGGTCTCCCAGACCTCCACAGTGGGTGCTCAGATGTCCAGTTGACCAGCACCCAAGAGAAAACCTTTGTGTTGTCCTAGATGATGCACAGAAACATGCATTTTCTCAGCTTTTTTAAAAAACAAAATCGATTTAGAGCGTCACAGCTAACATTTTAAAACACAGAAACAGGAGATTAGAAACAAATTAGTGGACTGCATGTGATGGGTGCTAGTACTGTCGAGAGCAACATTTTCACTAATTGCGTGTGTGTATTTTGTCAGGATGCATAATGTATTTCTTATTGGATGACACTTCTTATTTATTTATTTAGTAAAGGAGCAATACAGGCGGGAATGAGAGTGAGCAGAGGCAGGCAGGCTGGAAGAGTGAGGAGGAAGAAGCATCTTTTATTTATTTTATTTAGTTGTTGATCCTGCTTGCTCTCCCTGCCCACACTGCTTTAAAATTTAGTTATTTTTAGTCCATTAGCAGCACCCAGTATCATGATAGTTGTGAAAAATCTAAATGACCCATAAACACCCAGATTAAAAAGAAGAGATGACCTCTTCCCTTCACTGTTTACATTCCTCGGTGGTTTGTTTGTTATTCCTTATCTACTGCGGGTAGGCAAGTGAAGTGATGCTTGCTGTATGCTGGATGAAGAAAATGAAGTTCTGCCAGCCACTGAGATGGAAATGGGTGCACAGAAGGTCTGTGGCACCGAGTTCATCATCCTACCTGTCACGTCGGGCACAAGATAGAAAACTGAGACTTCACTTATGACACACATATTTGGCAACCTTTAAGCATCAGAGGAAAATAAGTGTGTCAAATGCACACTTACAGGAAGGAGAGGGAGGGGAGGAGGAGGCCGAGGAGTGGGAAGAAACAGATGTCTGATCTGATCTCACCAGCATCAGGAAAATGAAAACCAAAACCACCCGGGACACTGTTTACACCTTCAAACAGGGAAAAGCTGAAATCCAGGGTTGGGGACTCATCCAAGGTAAGAGGATGAATGTCCCTGTTGAATAAGAGATGAGCGGAAGGCAAACAGTTGCGCTACTTCAGAATGCAGGAGAGCAGAGCTGTTAAAACGGAACCGCACTGCCCCACGAGGCGGGGAGCTCACGCTCAGGTTTGCGTGGGAGACGCGGCTCACAGGGCAGTATGAGCCTCCCCAGAGCACCGTGTCACAGGGCAGCTCTACACATAGACCCTTCGTGGACACCGTGTCAATTATAAACCACAGCCTATAATTCTACCATATGCTTTTCTAAGCACTTTTCTAAGTTCTGTTCGTTTCTGAACATATTTAATCCTCACATCAACCTCTGGGGAGGCAGCATCATTTCCAGAAAATGGGAGAAACAGAGGCTCCAAGGGTCAGACCAAATGCCCATGTCACACAGTGAGGACTTATTTCCTCTGGAATTCAAACCAGGGAGTCTTCACCTTCCCCAGCGGTTACTTCAAGGGAGTGAGAGAAGGATCTAGATGGAAGCTTGAAGGTCAAAAGAAATGTCACGTTTATATCTGATGGCCACTTTTTTTTATTTTTACAAAAGCTATTGTCCCATAATTTTGCATAATAAATGAAATTATATACACACAGAAAAGAGGAGTTCATGTCTTAACAATGACTCATGTGTAGCACCGGGTCCAGCTCTGTCCACAGCAGTCCTTGTGTCTTTTGCAATGATGACATCTCTCTTCCCCTGTGTGGTACAAGGACCCTTTGCCTGTAAAATTGTCGGGTGGGAGCTGCATGCAGGAAGATCGTGGAGCCTGAATAGCATAGGCACTGTTTGCTCTCTCCTGTCCTTCCTCCCTGCCAAGCTATTGTTGGTCAAACTCATGGGTTAATTGCAAAACAACTTCGGATCAAAATGGAAGACTGATGGAATAAACACCCAGGTGCTTTACACTTCGGTCTCATTAATTGTCATCACATTATTTCATTTCTCTGCACAAATAAATCGGTACCCCAGAAAATACAAGCTTTATTCACCAAGGGCCAAGAAAGGGCAGGCTAAGCCTCCAAGCCTTCAGTGCACATTTGCTTGTACCACGTAAGATGTCGATTCTAATAAAAGAGAAAAGGCTGAGCTTAACCACGCTTCCCCCTCAAGGGGGAGGACTTCTGGTGCCTGAATGTCAGTGTTCTTCATTGAAACTTTCAATGCAGCATAATCCCGAGGTCCTGGCTTACAGGTTTATTCTGGTCTTCGAGGCTAAGCTCATTTGGTAGCTGATGCATCCCTTTGTATCCGTGGAGACAGCCCTCCCTGGCATTACACGAAGCTTTGCATAAACAGTTCAGTCCCAAGAAGAACTACGCCACCCCCAGCTCGTCTAAACTCCTAGGTTCAAATCTCATTTCCATATAACTGCTCTCATCTTGGAAAGGACACAGTTGCTGGGTAAACCATGAAAAAGTTTATCAAGAACAAGTTCTGCAAGGCCAGCATTATGTCCTTCCCCCCGATTTTATTATTCAGAGTTCCAACACACTAAGAAGTGGAAAATAAGTGTACAGTGAACACCCATATACCTACTACCTAGATTCCACAATTAGAATTCCATTATACCTCATCACAGAGCCACCCACCATCCATTCATCTGTTCAACTATCCATCCATCCAAACATCCATTCTCCCACCTACCCATCTATCCATCCATCTACGGATGCATTTCAAAATGTTACAGTATGATTTGCCTTTAAACACTGTAGCCTACAAATGATTAAAAGATTAATTCAACCTTTTTAAAAGTATTTTCATTTGAGGTAAAATTTGCATACAATGCAATACAGAAATCATAGCACTGATATTTCATGCCCACTTCTGCAACCTCAAGTCCCATAGAGACACAGAACACAACTGTCACTCCCATACATTTCCTTCATGCTCCCTGTTTAGTTGTAATCACCTCAACGTAGGATGTGGAAAAAGGGAACACTTTCACACTGGTGGTGGGAGTGCAAATTGGTACAATCCCTTTGGAAAACAGTTTGGCGATTGCTCAAAAAAATTGAAGACCGAAATTCCATATGGTCTACTCATTCCACTTCTGGGTAGTTACCCAAAAGATACAAACGCACCCATCTGAAGAGATGCATGCACCCCCATGTTTACTGCAGCCCTATTCACAATAGTTAAGAACTGGAAACTACTTACGTGCCTAACATCAGATGAATGGATAAAGGAGATGTGGTGCATATATACAATGGAATACTGCACAGCCCTTAGAAGAGATGAAACCCTGCCATTTGAATCAACATGGATGGAACTAGGGGGGATTATGCTAAATGAAATAAATCAAAAGAAGAAAGATAGATACTAGATGATCTCACTCATAGGTGGAATGTGAACAGACAAAACAAATGTCTTTCACTTGGCACAGGCACAGTGTATCTGAGATGCATCCGTATACCAGCTCACCTCATATTTTTAGTGCTGAGTCGACTTTCATTGTGTGAACACCACAGCGTGCTTGCCCATTCTGTCGATGGACACTGTACTGGTCTTCAGGTTTGGGCTATTATGAATAAAGCTGCTATGAACATTTTTTTCAAGTTATTTTTTGGGATATCTGAGTTTTAATGGGATGCATTTATCTATAAAATTCATCAATTAAAGCTATTTTCAACTGTAAATAAAAAAGACTGACTCAAAAGTAGATAGGTAATTGCACTGCTCATTCTGCTGCTTAGTGTTTCAAAAAATCCACATCCCTGTATTTGACTACCGTCGGTGGCTTTTGCATTTTGTCCTGAATACTCATGCTCACAAAAAGGCTGCCACAGCTCCTGACTACACACTCTCACTCTATAGTGCAGGTGGCTGGGGTGGAGAACTGGAAATGCTGGAGAGCTATTGATTTATGCTTCTCTCCCTATGCATTTCTCAGAGGGTTCCCATATATTTAATGCCCAGAAATGGGTTACATGTCCACCTCCAGGATGCAAGGGAGACAGTGGTTAGCAGTGGCTAGTGGTTAACTGACCAGCAAAGTTTAACTCGATTTTAACCATGAGCCTGTCCAACATGCTAGGAATTATACATTATTAGTGTCACATTCCATCTTGGCAGTATAGACACTGAAAAGTTGTTCTACTCAAGTAAGTGGTTATCTTATGCTCTGTCCTTCTGGAAGCCAGTATCAGCAACTAGTCTGTCCCCTCTAGTGACATCCTACATTCACTTCATTTGCTCATTGTCTGAGTTCTTGCACTAAAATGTGAAGTGGGCAATTTCATCTGCCACTTCACTGCTCATCCCCAGTCCTCACGCAGCAGCTCAGTCCGCTTAATAAAATTTTGCCAAAGGACAAATGAGCACCATCTGTATACCTCACAGCCACGGGCACCTGTCTTCACAGGAAGAGCAGGGAAAGGGTCCTAAGTCTTAGATTCCATAATTGTCACTTGTTGCTTAGGCTGGTCTCCCTCACGTTAGTCCCCAGCATGTGGATTTGTTCTTTTGGGTGAAGTCTGCGTTGGGAGTGCCACTGGACCCACAGAAACCCTGGGCACAAATGGTGCTGTCCCAGCGCTGCAGGTTGCAGAGGTACGAATGTCAAGATCAGAGCACAGCAGGAGACAGCCGAGGAAGTTGCATCTGTTCACCGACCCCTGTCTGGCTCTGATTGCTTCCTTTCCTTCAGGGCAGCAAGAATAGTGGTGCCCACACAGCAGCGCCATTAGGATTCCATGAGACTCTGTGAGAAAGATGCTTAGAAAACAATCGGGGCTGTAGGAGTGCTTGTTAAACATAAACAGAACCAAGCTTCCCCCAGATGAGTGCTTGGATTTATTCCGAACTATCCAATTACAAAATTGGTCCCTAACATCCCCGGTGCCTGGGTTTCAGGGGTGCCAACCTGAATGGCTCTGCCCTCTCTTACATCACAGAATCCACACTGCTGTCTTTGCAAGAAAGGGACTTGCTCCTTGTGTGCCGGGCGTGCAGATCTGACTGCTCTGCTAGGCTCGGGGGCGCGGGGCTTCACGGCCTCAGGACAAAGTGAAGATCAGACAGTGCTGCTCTGAGGCCCCCTTTCCTGCCACAAGGTAGCATGGGCTGGGAACCCCCGTGCCTTGAAATCCCTCTGCCCCATTGACCTTGGCGTCCCCTGCCAGGAGGGAGGCTGTCTGAACAATCCTGTGTCTGAGTGGCACACGACTGTCACCACGGGGGCGCTGTGCTCAGGGCAGCGTGACACAGTGCCTGAGCGTTGGCTCCACAGAAGGAAAAGACCTCACACCTCTTGAGAATTCCTTGGCGAAATGAAATCTCCAGTGTGTACATCTCATTTTCACACCTGTCATCTCTGCTAATCAGCTTTCCACTTCCTCTCTGAGGAGCCAACTCTCCTTATAACTGGAGGTACCATGGCTGCTCCCGAAGAAGCTGGGGGCTGGGGTGCACTCCCCTCACCTGCCAGGGCCCGCTGAATGTTACCTTAGTCAAATACTTTCCAGAGGTTGCAACCCCGGGCAGCGGCTCCAGGGATAAGAGACAGCGCTGCAGGGAGCCACTATCCGCATCGTTTCTCTCTCCAGGACCAAAGCGGAGGAGAGTTAAGACATGCGTTCTGTTGCAGGCGTCCTGTCTCACAGGCTGAGTGGTGCTTTCCATGCCTGGTGCAGCCAGTCTCCAGACCCGTCCCCATGTTGGGAGGAGGGCGACAGCTAAATTAACCCTGCTTGCTGCGCCCTGTGCCTGGCACAGTGAGCGCTTCTCGGTGAGCACAGGGCGCTTCCTCCCTGTAAGCAGGTGTCTGCATAAATGCCATCTCCTCTGAGAGTCCCGTTTGTGTCTCTGGAACCTGCCATCCTGTGTTTCATTTAGTTGTTCACACTGGTAGCGCCCCCTGGACCCGGGACTCAAACCCAGGAGTACGCGTCCTTGCGTTTCTCTGGAGGCGGTTGTCCTAACTCCTGCTCCAGCGGGCGCACCCTCCCACCCTGTTCTCCTGAGTCTGATCCTCACTTGTTCCCCGACCGGAGGTCACAGCCACATCGTGAGGGACTGAGGAGAATCCCAAAGCCCACACCACAGCTTGATGCAGTCACACTCAATATCCATTTGTGTGAAATAAACTTGGATTGAGAACTTAGAGAATCATGCCTTCTGGCTTTTGACTTTTCGAAAGTGGAAGCCTGAGGCACCCAGGAGTTGCACGGAGTCCACCGTCCTTGCGAGCTAGTGTGGGAGCACACGCTCCTGCTGTGGGGGTGCAGAACGGGGCGCCACGGATGGAGATGCGGTGCCGCCCGCGGACGACCAAGAGTCTCCCTGTGGCTCACCGGCTCCGAAATCCCTTCACCGAATCCCTTCCCCTCACTGAAATCACTTCAGTGTCTTTCCTCAGATGCTCATGTGCCCCCACAGGGGCCAGCGGCGGCGGCTTGTTTAAACACAACTGCTAACCGTTTTTGAAGCATTATTTTTGGTTGCAAATGTTTAGGGAAAGACCATATTCTCATGCACTGGTTAAACAAATTCTGGAAGCCCCACCCTGGGACCAGTGTGGCCATGCAGAGACAGACCAGAGGCCCCACGGAGTGTGCTCAAGCGCACACGGAGCAAGGAGGCACGGGCTTTGTGCAAGGAAGTGGGCACAAGAGCACATCATCACCACTGCTTATATTTGTATAAAGAGCAACTGGAAGGAGACACATGGGCCACAGGATGGCTGTGGACAGGATGGCATGGAGGGGAACGGGCCTTCTCAGTCTTCTCACGTTGCTGGTTCTGAGTCATACGTTCCCCTTTGAAGCAGTCGTGACACACTGAGCAGTGGCATGAGGCAGGGAAGGTCCCTGCAGCTGTCAGAAGCTGACCTGAGGGACAGGGGTGGCCGGACCTAGTTGGCAGGCACCAGGGGATGATCTGCACACTCTGGTGATGTATGCTTGATGGCAGGGTCTGTAGCAACATGGCTTAGTGACACGCTTGGAGCCTCGCTCACAGGGTGACTCAGGCTGGACCTCCTGACGGGCTGGAGATGGAGGGCAGCCATGGGTGTCCCTTGCCCTCAGGGCACAGAGCCCAGGCAAAGGCGAACACCAGGCTCAAGTGAGCATCCTTGGTCCCAGGTCAGCCCGGAGGGTTTGCCATCCTCACTCCACGAGGGTAGGGGCAGCGGAGGCTTCGCCTTTCGTGTTTCTTTGGACTTTGCCCTGAGCGTTTGCTACTGGGTTGTCCCCTTCTGGGTAACAAGCCACAACCCCGGGGAGTCCCTGACTCCCCCTAGGTGGTCTGCAGGACTCCCTGAACTTGCATTGGCTGTAGGAGTGAGATGGGGCTTGCAGACACCCCCAATGTGAGATTGGCTGACCTCTCCCACCCCTGCACTCCCCTTCGCCAGAAGGCCAGCTGCCCCAGCCCTGCCACGTGGGGTCTTCAGGGGTGAACTGCTGAAAGCATGGGTTGGGACTGATGGGGAGGAGCCTGCTTTGGAGGACATGGGATGGGCAGGCCCCTCCAGGGTGCAGCTAGCAGAGTCCACACAGCATCTCACCTCAACCTCCAGTCAACAGCAGAAGCCCCTGCACCCAAAAGTCACATAGGTGGGTGTGCACACAACTCACGAGCCCCGGGCGTGCTGGGGGTGTGCAGGGAGGCTCTCCGAGGTGGACTGCCGGCATGCAGTGTGTCCCCAGATGGTCAGCAGGGTGCGAGTCCCTCACCTCAAGTCTGGGTCCCGGAGGAAACCGCACTAGTGTGGTACCAAGGGGAGGCTGTGCTTGCCAGAGGCAGGCAGTGCTCCCCGACAGGCGGTGTGCACTCCCCGTGCAGGTAAGCACTCCTGTGCAGGTGAGTACCCCCCTGAAAGTGATCCCCCTCGTCACCTGGGAGCTGGCCAAGGCCCTTGACTCCTGCTCACATTCACCTTCCAGAGAACACAGGCATATTCTGGCCTATTCCTGCAGCCAACTGGGTGGGAATTGGCTGACCAAGTCCATCTCCACCTGATGGAAGTTAGGCCGAAGCCAGAGCTGTGCTCGCTGCCAGGAGAGTTGGGATAAGACCAGCTCAGAGAGCCATCCAGGCGATGGACTCCCAGGATTTAGAAGACAGGGGTGAAGTGGGTTTGGAGCCGCCCTTCTGGATAGAGCTTTTAAGACATTGGCCTGGGAAGAAGACGCTGGGTGGAAGACAGGCACATCTTGTTGTTTATTTACTATTTCTTCTGGAACAACAAAGAGTCTGCCTCTGAGAACATGCTGGGTGAAGGGAAGCTTCTGAGGCCAGTCAATGCCCTCCTTCCTCCATCATGTCTGCTGGAAACGGTTTTACAGCAGAGCTGCTTTTGGGGCCCACAACCAAAGGGGGAATCCCATTTCAAAGATAGAGAAAAGTATAACATAAAAAGAAGTAAAGACCAAAAGAAGGGCACACACAACCCAGGGGCCCAGCTGCTCCTGAGCCTGGACACCCCCCCACGGTGGGTTCATTGTCTGAGACCCTGGTTCCGGGGATGTGTCTCAGAGTGTTGTTTATCATCACGGCAACAATTTCCAACCTTTCTGCCGCGTTCATTGGCCTCCTTCTTGTGTGTCTTCCATTATTCTCTACTTGTAAAGACCAAGGCATAATTAAAATGTGACAAAAACAGGAAAAAGGAGCAAGTCAGTTTGACCCTCCGATAATGGAATAATACATTCTTCTTTTTAGCAAAAAATGTCTACGTGCCTGTAACGTCGAACAGAAGGCTCTGATGATCTTTGCAGATTGCCACAGGCTGTCCTGCTTCATGGGGGACAGAACAGGCCCTGGTGGGGCTGCCCGGAGCTCGGGCTCCCCGCTGACTTCCCTCCTGGGCCGTGTCCACGCTGTTCCAGCGTTATGGCTGTTCCCGCTCCGCAGGCATGTTTTCCGAGGGTTTTCTTCATACACCCAAGCCAGCCGACTCCTTCCTCCTCGTTCATCCTCCTTCTGCCTCATGCATCCCTCCACAGACACTTTGGAGACCCCGCAACAGCCCAGCATTGTGCTGGGCCTGCGCCTACAGGGTGGACACAGTCCTCCCACACTTGGCTTTGTCCACCACACCCGGCCGTTCAGTAGGGAAGGAACACAGGTTCCGTGGGTCCTTGGGAGAAAGCTTGAGGCTGGGTGTCAGGGAGGCGCTGTGTTCCCATTCAGACTCGCAGGATGAACTGGAGTTGGCAGGCTGCTCCGTGCGGCATCCAGAACCTGTCTCTTTGGTCCTCGTCTGTCCCTGAGCTTGCTACTCTGGGAGCCCTGATCTCCATTTCCACAGTCTGCTGTCTGAGAGGCCACCGTTCTGTGAGGAAATCCCACTACATCACCTGAGAAGCCTGAGTTGGCTTGGGCCAAGAGGGAGGGAGAAGGAGAGGAGGCCCAGTTCCTCCACTGTCTGCAAACAGTCACGGGACCAGGTGCCAGCCAAGCTCTCCCCCATTCCTGACCCACATGCACCAGGGGAGAGAATAAAACAGCTGTCACTGCTTCTGTAAACCTCTCAATTTTGGGGAGATTTGATCAATAGCAGCAGAGAGCAGACCTCCAGGTCAAGACTTAATAGACCTCGTTTGGAATTCTAGCTCTGACACTTAATGATGCTGTGACCTTGGGCAAAACATTTCACTTGCCTGGGCCTCCCCAGCTCATCTGTGTGATGGAGAGACAGACAGACCCCACCCTGTGGGGTCGTGAGGGACCACAGCCAAGGAGACACAGAGATTACACTCACCTGTCAATGTCAGCTGTTGCTTTTGTCTTAATCCACCATACTGAGAGTATGTCAGTATAAGAGATCAGAAACACAAAATCAGAAGCCTTAGATGTCCATTCAACCTTCAGTTATAGACACAATGCGGCCCCAAGGCACGGCAGAGTGGGCCACTGGAAGACAAAGGCTAGCACCCAGCTCAGCAGGGACTGGGAACAGAAAGGCGTCCCTGGCTCTACCCAAGATCAGAAGTCGCTGCTCCTGCCTGCATTTTGAATTTTGCATTGTCTTGAATCAAACGAGGGAGAATTTTCTTGACTCTAAACGGTACATCAAACTCTCATCAGGTGAACTCCATCTGAAAGACTGTGCATCGATAATGCATCTTCAGATGTGAGAAACTGCTGTATTGAGGTCAATGAGAGCCTTCAACTTTTCTTCCCTTCCTTTAAAGTAAATTATTTTTTAAAGATAGAGCGCATCAGAAATAAGGTCTTGAAGTTAATGGGACTGCTCTGGCTCTATGCCATCACTTCTGAGAACCTGAATAATGAGACACATTTCACCCTTCATGTTTCGACAATGCTCAAGGTAATGCAGTCTATTATTCCAGCCGCAGACTGACATGACCTTCTAAAGGCTCTGTGACTGGTTAAGTGGGATGACCGAGAAACACTTGGAACAGAACAGATGGAAAGTTCTATGGAGCTGTGATTACTATTCAAAAGAAGACAAGTGTCTTCTTTTGTCTAGAAGGGATCGACATGGCCTCCACCACAAGTAGGGGGCACCAGGATGGGCCTCGCAGAGGAATAGGACCACCGGGGTAGACTATCAGATGAGATCTATGATGGGAACTGGCTCACATAGTTATGGAGGCTGAGAAGTCCACCATCTGTTGGCTGCATGCTGGAGAATCAGGAAGCTGGTGGTGAGATCCAGTGAAGTCCAAGGGCTTGAGAAGTGGGTGGAGTACTGGTATAAGTTCTGGAATCCAAAGGCCAGAGAACCAAGTGCTCCGGGGTAGGAGAAGAGCAAAAAAGTCACCCTTCCTCCACCTTTTGTTCTATAGGGCCCCCAGGGGACTGGATGGTGCCACCTGCCTTGGTGAGAGAATCTTTATTTAGTATATTCACCCTTTCCAGAAATATCCTTACAGCAATAATGTTGTACCAGGTATTTGAGCATCCCTGAGTTCAGTCAAGTTGAAAGGTAAGATTGACCATCCAATGGGGCCATCAGAGTCCTGATGAGGGCTATTCTTCAGAGGACTCCCCTATCACCTTATCTAGTTCAAGTCAAAATCAGAAACTGCCTATCGCTCGTAGCCTTCTGTCTGTTAACTTCTCCCAGCTCTGAGGTGCGTACAGGCAGTGGGGACACTGTCTGGAGTCTCTCTTGGAAGGAGATGTCCAGCAGCCTGGGCACACCACACCACCTTCTTATCTACCTGAGATTTGCTCTCTGGGGTGACAAAAGGAGGTTATCTCTGCCCATGTGTCCCTGCAAGCCTATCAGGAAGTCAATTTAACTAACCCAGTTAAGGGATTGGGAACCACCAGTCCTAAATGATCAGTGTCATTATCCCTGCAGCTTCTCTAGGAGCCCGGGCCTGGCCATGCTGGTCAGAAAGCTCTCCTGATCCCTGGTGGAAAGAGCGTGCCCATGCTTCCTGGTGTTTCCTCCAGGTACCTGGTCAAACGGCCTGGAGAGTAGTCATCCCTCAGACCAACATAGTTTGCATGTCTGCCTTCCCTCTGGGACACAAGCAACTTCTGAGAAGGGCAACCTTTGTCCCTTCTGTTTCCCTCCACAATGCCTGGCACATGGTTATTGGATTGAATGGTTTTCATGTCAGTACCAACCCTGACTTCACATCTGAATCACCTGGGAAGATTTCCTTTGTTTATTTCATCTATCAATATTCAGCATGTATTTATGAAATGTGATATCTCTTTGCTTAAGTGCAGTCATGAGGATATCATGATTGAAAAATAGCAAATAACTGTAGGGAGATTTTTAACACTGCCCAGACCCTCTCCAGACTTTCTGATTTGGACCTTCCAAGGGTGTACCCAGAGAAGCCTTGAGATACAATGACCGAGAGCTAGGGACTAAAGGTCTAACACACTTGCCCACTGAAAGCTAACATTCCTTGTCTTTTGATAGCAGTCATCTTAATAGGCATGAAGGGTTAGCTCCTTGTGGGTTAGATTTGCATTTTTCGAATGACTAATGGTAACTTTTCCCATATTGTTTGCCACTTGAATATTGGTTTTGAAAAAGTGTCTATTCATATCTGTTGCACATTTTAGTTGGATTATCTTTTGGTTATTGAGTTGCTATAATTCTTTATCTTTTTTGATATTAGACCCTTATCAAATAATGATTTCCAAATATTGTCACCCATTCTTTGGATTTTCACTTCCTTGATAAAGTTCTTCAAAGCACAAGTGTTTTAATTAAGTTTGAATTATCTATATTTTTCTTTTATTGCTTGTGCTTTTAGTGTGGTATTTAAGAAATCATTGCCTAATCCAAAGTCACGAAGATTTACATCAATGTCTTTTTTTCTTCTAAAATCTTTAGTTTTTCCATTTAAGTCTTTGATACAGTTGGGGCTAAGTTTTGTGATTAGGGGTCCAACTTAATTCTTTTTTTTTTTTTTTACAAGGATAACTAATTGGCCCAGCATCATTTGTTGAATGATTAATATTGCCCCCACTGAATTAGTTTGTCATTCACCCTTGTTGCAGATCAATTGACTATAAATCCATGGATTTCTTTATGGATTCAACTCTATTACATTGATCTATATGTCAGTCTTTATGCCAGGACCACAGCCTTTGTGTTACAAAACTCACTGTAGCTTTGTAGTGAGCTTTTGAAACCAGGAAGTATGGGCCTCAAGATTTATTATCCTTTTCAAGGTTTTGAGGAGTATTCGGGTTCCTCTCTATGCAAATTTTATTATTAGCTTGAAAATTTCTGCCAAAGGGGCGGCTGGGATTCTGACAGGAATCACATTACACCTGTAGCTCGATTTGGGGAGTATTGTGATTTTAACAAAAGTAAGTCTTCTAATCCATGAACATGGTATATCTTTACATTTATTCAGATATTCTTTCAATAAAATTTTGTCATTGTCAGTGTATACATATTCTTCTTCTTTCTTTAAAATATATTCCCAGCTATTTTATTCTTTTAGATGCTATTACAAATTGAATTATTTGCTTAATTTCATTTTCAGATGTCAATTGTTAGCATATAGAAATATAATTTTTACACTGACATTTCCTGAAACTTTGATGAGCTCTCAAACTGGTTCTAATATTTTTAGTTGATGTCTTAGTGTCCTCTACATACAACACAATGCCATCTGCACATGGAGAGAGCTGTATTCCTCCCTTTCCAACATGTATTTCTTTTTCTTGCCTAATTGCCTTGACTGGAACCTTCAATACAATGTTGAATGGAAACTGTGGAAGTGGACATCTAGATCTTGTTCCTGATCATCCAGATTCTATTTTACAGAGAGTTGTAGTGGATCATTTAATCAAAATTAAAGCATAATACAATTGTAGATCCTCAAAGAACTTATAAATCCTAATGAGTTAGCACAAGGACCATATGGGTGATTGTACAGGACCAAGACGTTCTGGTCTAGAAGATTACATCTGAAACATCCCTCGCATGGGATCAGTAGAGAGAAAACATCATTGACAGGTAATCAGAAGTGATATTGAGGGCAGAGCAGGCTGCTAGAGGAAGCCAAACCCTGAGGGCTGATGACACTAGGACAACCCCAAGTCCCTGAGAAACATCCAAGATGGTTCCAGGAGCCACCATGAGAACAAGAGCTAAGTCCAGTGGGTGAGATGGGTTCCTAGAGAAAGCATGGAGGCTGGTGTCCAGCATGTCAGGACCTGAATGGGAACAGGAGCAAACTGAGGACCAAGGGGAAAGGCCCTGGCTGGATTAAGGGCAGCCTCTCGAGTAACTGCAACTCTTAGGGAAGATGCCAGAGTGCTCACAACTTAGATTTGAGCTAAAGAGAGGGAACAGAAATGGCTCAGGGATCAGTCTCTAATGGACCTTTACTCTACTGGGCACATCGGCTAGCTGACACTGGCAGGAAGGTTTGTGCTGCTGTAGCAAAACCAAGTGGGGTGGCCTGAGGCTAATTCATAGAGAGAATCAGTTGGTAATTCAGAACTTATTAAGATACCTTAAATGGGCAAGTGTAGTCAAATCTATCAGCTTCAAAGCTGTTTTCAAAAAAAAAAAAAATTGGAGGCTACAGACAAAGAGACCCTGTTCCTCATCAGTAATAACAAATGTCCCTGGAATGTGCAGCTAGTTTTATTTGCCCAGAGTACCTCCCCTCCTGTGGTTCTCACCAGACAGTGGGTCTCAGGAATCAGCGATGTCAAGCTGAAACCAGCACCACACCTTATGAATGGTGTTCTGTGCACAAGTCACTCGAGTGAGCCCTGGCTTTCTCATCTGAGAAATGGGTATTACAACGGGACACTCTCATCTGGCTACGAAGCAATGCAGTAAGGGTAACGGCATGCTCGCGGCAGTTCCAGACACATAGTAGTCACTAAGGAAGAGAGACTCAGTGGTGTCAATGCGTCATTCCACCAAATAGAAGGCAGATCCTGCCATCTTTGTTATACAGGTTCAGATTTGGCAAGAGGACTTAGGAATTTTCAAGAGTCACAGCATCCTGCAGGGCCAGAGCTCGTTTTGAAACCCTAGTTCCTGATTTATAACCCATGCTCTTCCCATCCCCACTTAGGCTTTCTCACTGGGATTGGCTGGTTTTATAAAACTGATCAGCAGGTGTGACCATATGAAAGTGATTCCAGCTAGTCTTTATAAAGACACAGTGAGGTGACACAGTGTGGCCATCAGTTTGCACTGTGGTTCTCTCACTGAGGACCTTCTGGCGTTTACTGGGCCCCAAGCTGGTCACAGCATCATTCTTTCTAAACACAATGGGAAGGGGAGCTCAGGTGTGAGTGGACAGACTGTTGCCTAACATCCTGAAACCACTATGGTGGCAGATGACTTGGGACATGTCCGGAGGGTCTTTGGACAAGCTGAGGGCAGGGTGTTCTTCAGGTGCTTCTGATCACTGAAGAGCCAGGTTAGCCCCTAAAACACAAGCAGACACAAGCTGGCCTAGAAGCATCCATGACCCGAGAAAGTCTTGAGTCAATACTAAGCTGTTGGTTCAAAGCCATTTCTCTTTCCCACCTTCAGTGTTGGAATCTACCACACCCAAGGTACTGTACTAGAAGAACTTCCTTTCCTAAAGTCCCTCCTTCACTCGCCTTCCATGGTTCCTGCCCCGTCTCCTTCCTCCCCTAATTGGAACTTAGTCTGAATTGCTTCTGAAGGAATAAGGAATGAATAAAGTAGGAACGTCTGGTCTTCCAGTGTGGTGGGGGGGTCTTTTGAAGCCCATGACACACTTTGGAGCACAAAATGGGTGGCCTTCATGTGTGGACTTCGAGGGCCCTTTGGCTGCTTATTCGCTTGAAAAGCACATTCAGGATTTTGGTACAAAGCCCACACCACGCTGTCCCCTTGGTGGCCCTTAACACGGGTGGACTCTTTGAATGCCCACTCGCTACCTCTGAGAATTCCGAGTAGAGCTGTCCCACCCCAGTGTTACTGTTAAAAGGAATCACTTCTGCCACATTTTCTAAGACAACAAAACCCAGATCCCCCTCAGCAGGTGACTGGATGAACTGACCAGGCCACAAAAGGAAGAGCTGTGCAGCAGACAAGAGGCTGAGCTTCTGGGACCGCAGCATCATGGAGGAATCTCTACATGAAACCAAACACAGGAGGGTCTGGATGGTATGACCCCGTGAATATGAAATTCAAGAACAGGCACCATCGACCTGTGGGACTGGGAATCAGATCCATTCTGATCACTTGGACAGGGAGGGCGTGGGTTGACCATGGTACACAGAGTGCCTCTCTGTGGTGCTGGAAAGTTCTGTCTCTGAGTAGCAGTTATCATAATGGGTTAAATGAGATGCATGCATTTCACTGTTCCTTCAGTGTACTTGCAAAATCATGACCAGTGCAAAAGTCCAGGCCACTCTTGAGGAGCTGAGGTAAATTTAAACCTGCTGAGAAGCAGTTAGAGTCTGGCAGAATTCTCCATTCGAAAGGGAGAAGAGCAGAGGGAACAGAATCAGAAGAGGGGTTGGCTTGGGGGATGTTAGAACCGGGAGGAGGGGCAGGGAGAGAACGAAACAGCTTCTCTGAGCACCGAAGACACAGACTATGGAATGAACCATGAGGCTCATTCCTAGCTGCCAGACCTGGCTGCTGCCCCAGGGGCCCTGGTCAGGTCGCCGGCATGCAGGCATCTTCAGAAAGTCCCGGAGCTGGCTTCTTCGCTGTTGCTGTTCACTGGGTGTGGCTCCAGAGTTTTGAGACTAGAGCAGAAATTCACAGCCTTGGGGGCATTCTGACTCCTTAACACTTTCTTGGATTTCACACTAGTACCGACAGCAAAAGTGCTGAATTGTGTGTATGTGCGCACGTGCGCAGGGATGCAAAGTGTCTAAAAATACCTTCTTGAGATGCTGCAATTATTCCAGCAGGTGTTGTAAATGCGCTGCAAACTCCAGGTTCATGTCACAGTGATAATGAGCGATAATGGTAGCCAGAACTTTCCCTGGACTGCCCAAGGACCCTGCGCAGGGGCCTCCCTGTCAAAATCTGCCCTTACACTGAGTAATTTAGCTGTCATTGTTTCTTCAGAGATCGAACGGCGATAAAGAGGCAAGTGAGAAAGAAGGAAGGCAGGCATGTTGTCAAGGAAACAGAATCCTTCCACAGTAAAGCGTCTTTTAAAGTCTTACCGACCCACACACTATGGGCAAGGCAGGGATCTGGAAAATCCATTAGGCTAAGAGTCTGAGTAGGACGATGCCTTGTTTGCTGGGAGGGATAACTCTGCCTCTTCACTTGTGGATACATGTTGGGTCAATTTCCATCCAATTTATTTTCATCCTCGGTGTCCAATTTTATGTGTTCCCTTAATTACTTTTTTTATACTCAAGCAATATTTGATTTCCCCAGATCTTCCCTAACTCACCATGGTGTCTGTTTTGGAAATGTGAAGACAGGCATGCCCAAATAATGTTGTCACTGCTCAAAGTCAGAAAATATCACCTCAGGTTCTGATACAGGTGACAAGGTCTTCAAAGAGTAATGCATCTGGAGAAGACCACGGGCACAAGGACATGTGTTTAGAATCTCACAGCTGGGCTGAGCGTGTTCTGGGTCCAGAAGGAGCAGCTGGTAGACAGGAACCTTTGACTCTATCCCCATGAATTATCCTGCTGGCCCATCTCCGAAAGGAAATCCCCCACACGTGCCAATCTGTGTCCCTGAATTTGAAGGGAAATCCTGGGTCTCCAGAGAGAGGCCATTTGTTGGCTTGATGGTTTAGAGTCTAACCTTGAAGCCTAGTGCTCTAAAGATGACAAAGAGCAGTTATTAGAGCAAAGGTGGCTGGAAGTCACAGGGCAGGAGGCGGGGAGAGGCTCTGCTGTCCCCCGAAGCCTCCCTCCTTCCGCAAGAGCACCCTCAGGATCAGTGGGTGGGGCGACGGGGAGAATCAACAGCCTTGGGGGCTCAGGGCTCCTCTAGCGGCGTCAGCGCAGCTCAGAGGGTCTCCCCACCTCCCCTCTGCTCACCAGGGTGGGTTGCTCTGCTTGAACATCTGCCAGCAGCGCCCACCCCACATGACAACCAGAAATGCCCCCAGGCACTTAAAATCCCCCAGGTGGGGGCAAAGCCATCCCTGCTGAGATCCACTGGCTTATGGTTGAAAGGTGTCTTCAGCACAACACGACCAAAAAGCTGGGTCCTGCTCCAGCATCTTTCCCAGGGGGCCAAGGGGCTCCCGTCGGACTCTGCAGCTTATGGAAGAAAGTCTGTTCTCAGTCAGGGTTTGCTCATTTCTTTGGTCTAAACATACCCAGCAGAGCCATGCCCACGCTAGCAGAAGATAAGCTAGGGGTGAGGCAGGACATGGGATTCCCAGCATTTGCTTAGAGAAGATGAGCATGATTTCAAACCCAGAAAGCAATCACGTGTATCTTATCATGAGAGGTGCGGGGTTCCTGACCGTTGTAGTAATGTGATTTATTTAATTGCACTTTGACATGACTTAAGCTGTCCCGGCAGCACACCTGGACTTTGAGCCACAGAAATGCACTTACAGCCCCTCCTAAGTGCCCTCTCAGCCCCGCTATGCTCTCACGTTTCCCTCCCAGTCTTCAAAGCAGGTACATTTTACACACGGGGTCCTGAGGCCGGAAGGTGGGCTGTGCTAACATGCACACCTCATGAGAGTAAGGAGGTGGAGTGAAGACCCAGGGTGAGTCCAGGCTGGGGAGGCCCTGCGAGCCCGGGTCCTCACAGCAGCCGCGCACAGCCCCTGCAGCTGGCGTTCACCCCCGGAGCAAAGCCTCTTGTTCTGCTGCTGCCCCGTGGGCAAACCCACCTCTGCGTGCACCTGTGTGGAAGTGGCCCCCACCCCCTTCCAGGAATTCATGCTCCTGTCCCGGGCCCTAAGCGGGTGCTGGGGCACCTGGGCCTGGCATCCTGGTGGCCGGCTTCAGGATCAAGGCAGGGCCCAGAGGAGCGGACTCTGTGGGCTTCCCCCGGGGTGCCTGGGACTTGGAGAGGAGAGGGGCCAGACCCTGAAGAAGCAGAGGATACGGTACCGTCTGCACGTGGGGCCGGCCCTGCCCCTGCTCGGCACAGGTGGCCCAGTGTGCTTCTGGAACTGACACCGAAGCGGGGCGCCAGCCTGAAGGTTCCGAAGTCCTGTGGGGAGGCGATCAGCCTCTGAGGCTACGGTCAGCCCGCCTAAGCGGGGGCTTATGCACTGACTGCACATGGATGACCGCTAAGCCTTCCATGACCTCACTGACCTGAATGACCTGTGTGACCTGTACAACCTCTATGACCCATGTAACCCCTGTGACCTGCATGAACTCCATGACCTGAATGACGTCTTGGCCACCATGACTCGCATGACCTCTGTGACCCAGACAGCCTGTTTGACTTGTATGACTTACGTTACCTGTGTGAACTCCGTGGCTTGTACCACATGTATGACTTCCATAACCTGTATCACCTCTGTGACCTTTATGACCTCATGACCTGTCTGACCTGTATGACCTTCACCACCTGTATGACCTCCATGACCTGTCTGACCTTCACCACCTGTATGACCTCCATGACCAGTCTGACCTGCATAACCTTCACCATCCGTATGACCTCCACGACCTGTCTGACCTGTACAACCTTCACCACCTGTATGACCTCCACGACCTGTCTGACCTGTACAACCTTCACCACCCGTATGACCTCCACGACCTGTCTGACCTGCATAACTTTCACCACCC
>RJWH01007709.1:0-37262 GCA_004363575.1 Solenodon paradoxus | reverse complement strand
GTCTCGAGCAGCAAGGAGGAATGAGTCACCCGCACTCTGAAAGTAAAGGTAAATAGCTTCCCTTTCTACATTCCTCTAGAGAATAGGGAAAGAAGACCTGGATGAGAAGGGTGGAGGCCTGGGGGGGTAGATGGCTTCTCTGATGAAGGGACTGGAGCTGCTTCTTGCCCCTGGAGCCGTCCTCACTGTCCTCGGCTCCCCACGTCCTCACTGTCCTTGGTTCCGCACGTCCGAATGGAGCATGTGCAGGAGACCAGTTCTGGAGACTGAGTGCTGTTAGTCCCCTCAGCGCCGAAAGGACAAGCTTCCTTCTAAGCCCACCGCAGGCCTTAGCTCCCGCTAACCCATCCCACTGTGCTCTCACTTTCACCCCAGAACCCCCGCTTTGCCTGGTCACATGACTGCGACGTGTGTCCCTGTGTCTCTGCTCTTAGAATCATCCGTCATATTGAATTCAGGGCCAGCCCTGGACCATCTTAACCTGCATCTTAATTATACCTATGGAGACCCTATTTCTTTCTTTTTAAGAAGCATCTTTATTTATTTTATTTTGGATTTTCGCCTCGGCCCTAGGTCTCGAAACTGGGTCCCTTTTGGGCTTTACATGGTTTGCACATCAGCATCTCACTTGATCTGGCTCATCTCGCTTGAGCCACCCAAGACCCCACTTTCAAATCAGGTCACAGGGCAGCGAATGGTCATCACAGGATTCCCCAGGCAGGGATGTGGGAGCATGAGGCTGGCACCGACGTCCAGGTCAGTTCTCTCCGGCGGGGAAGAGGGATGGGAAGGCGAGGGGCATCCGTGTGCCCTTATCCATCTGAAAGGTATGCTCCCAGCCGGCGAGGAGCAGGGAGGGCTTCCTGCAGACGGCCCAGCTGCTCCGTGGAGTCCTGAATGGGCTGAGCTGGGGCAGAGAGGAGGAGCCCGTCCCGCGCGGCAGGTCGCGCTGCCGGAGAGTCAGGGCCTGCGAATCACTCCCAGCCTTCCGATGCCTGCTGACGCTCCAGGCGCAGTGTCTGTGGAGGGAAATCTGTAAATTTAATTTGTGTGCTCCATTCTTGTCATAGTGTGGGTCGTTATTTTCCCCTCATAACTCTCCGTCTTCCACCCATCTTGCCCCACCCCGGGTTTTTAATCAGAGGGATATGTCAGGAGCGAGCTTGAAGTCTTCGCCTTCCCGCAGACTGACTCTCCGGGGGCAGCGTCTGCAAACAGCCAGCCTGGAATCGCGATGTTTATGATACACACTTTTATTACCTTTGAGTGCAAGTGATTGCCGCAGTTATCTTCTTCTTAAGTACACATTTTCCTTTCATTCGTTGTGAGTGTCGTCTGAATTTTGATGCCTCTTTCAAGCTGAGCTCCCAAAAAAGGTAAGGGAGGGGCGGCTGGGATGCGCGGGGAGCCCCTTCTCTCCTCCTTGCAGCAAAACTGCCACCTCGTTGGGTCCCCAAAGGGACAGTCTCCCCTGTTTGCTCGTCAAGAGCAAGTGAACACTCCCCTCCACCAGCGATGCCTGAGATCCGCTGTCGTCAGCGCCGGAGGCATACAGATGAACTTGAAAAAGGAAAGGCACCGCCTGCAAGCGGGAAGCTGATTCGCGCTGTGCCCCGGGCTAAAGACCTTTCCAACAGTGGAGACCAGGTACTCAGAACCTCCCTTCCAGGACTGGAGGCTGCGTCGTGGACAGAAAATGGTCCTGTCTCTAGGTTAGAGCCCCGCCCCGCTGGCCTGGGTCGCCTTCCTGCGGAGGTTTCTCCACAGCCTCTTCCCCTTTGACCTTCCAGCACAGTCACGTACAGTTCACGCAAGCATGTGGTCAGCTCTGGAAGGTGAGGGGTTCCAGCCAGGAGGCTGGATTTCAGCGAGGGCCCATTTACAGTTGATCCTTGGGCAGCATGAGAGGACCCTTCCAGGCGATTGTTTCACTCCCGGGTTCAACCCACAGGAGCATCGGTGGGTGGAGCAGACGGGCATGGGACCCGCGGGCGGACAGGGGACCCGAGGCGGACAGGGGGCGCTGACTTTACCTTATAGCAGGTGCTATATCCACACCCAGAACCCCTGTGTTCTTCAGGGGTCACCTGCACTTGCCAAAAAGATAAGTAGGACCTTGCAACCAACCCCTTTGGCCCTGTCACGGTCCAGTCTGCTAGCTGGTGGAAGAGCGTGGGCACCTGGGAACGAGTGGGACTCTGGCCAACGTCCCCCCTCAGGAGACGGGTCATTGACGGGCATGCACGTCGCTGAATTTTTCTAGCTCTGTATCTGCTCTGTGGACTGGGGATAGTGTCCAGGGCAGAGTCGTGGGGATCGGAGATAAAGGGGTCACTGGGAACTTTGCAAAGTGATTCTTTTACAGCCTGAATCAGAGTAGCAGCCTCCGGGTTCAAAGCCTCCCACGGCTAAAGCCTCACCATCATCCCTGACCCTTTACCTCTCCAACCAGTGTCCTTCCTCAGTCCCCTGCATAACTGTGGCCATGACCTCTGTGATCCTCCTGGGACACCTCAAGGCAAGCTCACCCCATCTCCAGACCTCCCTTCACCCTTCCCACTCAGGACCCACTTCTCCCCGACACCCATGTGCAGGGTCCCTGCTGATGTCCCCATCAGAGAAACCCTCCCCCTCACGCCTCTCAGTCCCCAACTCCTCCTTTTCTCAGTGTCCTCATCACCGACACACTCTTTCTCTTTTGTGTCATTGACCGCTGACCCTTCAGGAAGGAAGCTGGCAGGGCAGGAGCGGCCATCTGTCCTGTCACTCTAGTGTCGGTCATAGAGGGGGTGCTTGGCCGGTGGCTGTCCCCAGGCTCCCGCAGTGTGACTGGGAAGGGGGGCTGGCAGCCGTGGGTCCCGGGGGCAAGAAGGGCTGTGATTAGGGGCACGGCTGACTCCCCCTGCAGCTCAGCCACTGAGCGGCCAGCCAGGCCTGGTCCAGTGCCCCGGACGCACGGTCTCTGGCTGTGGCCCCTGACATTTTGGGTTTGGCCTTTGTTTGCACTTTGTCACTTATAATAGTGGTTAATATACTTAACAAATGGACTCTTTGTTTTTAGGTGCACAGCTTTAGCACATTCGCATGGTTGTGTGAGCTTCCTACCATCCTCTCCAGGACCCTGTCACCCCCAAAGTGACCCTCTGGCTACAAAACGCGCCCCTCTGCCCTGTGCTCCTGGGGACTTGAGGCGCTCCGGGCCCGCGGGTAAGTGGAGTCGCGCCGTATCTGTTCTTTCACGACGGGCGTATTTCAGGGAGAGTCACGTCTGCAAGGTCGTCCCCGCGGCCGGGCTCAGAGCTTCCGTCCAGGCAGGAAGAGCCAGGGGGAAGGGGCATTTTATTTCATCTGCATGTTGGTTGTTCCCCTGTGTCGAGCCTGGGTCCTTGGGATGTCGGTGGACTGGGCCCGGCAGACTTCTCCGCTCGGCCGCCGGGCGTGCCTGAATTTGCTCCTTCTTTCAGGCCTGATTTCAGTCTGGGCGGAGGACTGTCCCTGGGCCTGTCCTGTCCTGAGTAACCTCCACCACGGCAGCTTGAAGAGCCTCCCCACACCCGCTCTGGCTCTGCCCGTGTCCGACAGTCTCTCCTGGCGAGACGCACACCCCAGCACCTCCTCTCCAGCCTGGGCCCCCTTGCTGAGCTTGAGAGCCCCAAAGAGCAGCCGCACTTCTGGCTCCAAACCCCATCACAGAGAAAGTCCGCGTGGGTGGGGCCCGTCGCCCCTCCCTGGGCGGGGCGGCCTCTGGCTCTGGAGACAGCGCCCCACCCAGGCACCTGCGCGGTCTGCTTGTCTCTGTTCGGCCGAACACGCAAGTTACACAATTCATGTCTGGGCAGATTTTCACAACAGCCATTTTAAATAAACCCTCTCTTTTCCGAAACCCACTTCAAGCATGTGGCAAGCCATATGCTGGCCGCGTCGCCTCCCGCAAACAACGCCGGCCGCTGGCTTGCCTTCCGACTAGGGAGACATAAATCCTACTTAGAGTCGGGTCTCAGGGGACATGTGAAGGCACACAGTCAAAGATAAACAAGCCTGCTGTTCCCTTGGACACAGAGAACTGGATTTTCTTCAGTAATCCAGGTGCTTCCCAGGAAAAGCCAACAGCCAGGAAATTTTACAGCATGATCTATAACACACTCACACCCGCATGCACACACACACCCCCAAAAAAAGAATGAGTCTGGCAGTGGAGGGAACTGATAGCCACAACTCCCAGCATTCTGCTTGCTGGTGCCTGCTCCCAGCCCCTGCCAGCACGCTGGGTCTGGTCCACAAATTCACGTCCGCTCAAACCCTGCATAGCTCGCTAGCACCCACCAGCCCTCTGACAGAATCGTCTCCTTCCTAGTAAGCTCGGAAGGAAAAAGGTGAATTTGCAGGGGCTTCCTGAGAGGTGCTGAAACCTCAGGATGAGCTTGCGGATGTGAATCTCCTCTGCCCGTCCACGGTTCATCAGGCATTGCTGGAGAGGCAGAGAATTTTACCACTGGAATCAGCGCACTAGAATGGGACAAATAAATCCCCCTTCCAGGGCCAGAACGGAACCTAGGAGTGGCAGTCAGCCAGCTCTTGCTGGAAGGTTCCAGAAAGGTGGCAGCTTTGGCCCATTCTCCACCCTGCCCTGTCCTGCCCTCTGTCACATGCCTGGGGCTCTTCTCTGAAGCTCAGCTTCAGGCTTGTCCTGGACTCTTGTTCAGCCCAGAAACACACGTGCGTGGGTGTGTGGGTGGTGGCACTGCCTCCAGAGCCAGAGGACACCCAGTCCAGGGAGGGGCGATAGGCCCCGCCCATGTGAAGTAGCGTCCCCAGACCCAGGGCGCAGAGCCCCTTACTCCAGGGCCTCGCCGGGCAGGTCGGTGATGCTGTCACTGTGCCCACGGCTGCTGGCCCCCTGGGCCCCAGAACTGCCGTGGCTTTCAGAGGGCTCCTGGCAGCGCCTGGGAGGGTCACAGCTGGATGGTGCCTTTCTGCGTGACGGTGTGTCGTTGTCCCCGCCCCGACTGGACCCGGGAACAACCAGAGCAGGGCGTTGGTTCTCGGCTGCTCCAGCCGCGGGGGCGTGTCAGCAGCGACAGATAACTGATGCTGCAGATACGGCGGTCTCTTCGCTGAGAGAACACGGCCGTGCTCCTGTTCGCTGTCCAGCAGTGTCCGTCGCCGCCCCGCATCCGCGCCGCGTCCTCCCACACGCGGGCACACACCCTGTGTCCGTTAGCAGAACGCAGCCAGCAGGACCTCTCTGGGCTTCCTGGCGGCCGTGCAGCTGCCTGAGTTCCGACTCCATCTCCACTCTGTGCAGCTCAAACAGACTAGACCGTCTCACTTCGTTTCCTGGGCATCCAGGGATGACGTGCCTGTCACACAAAATTTCAGCTCTGACCTGTAATTTGGTCTTGAAGGGAGAGACGTTGGCATCTCAGTTCTCACGGTGGCGCCTGGTGCTCCTGGGAAGGCCCTGCGGGCTGTGAGGACAGGAGGGTGGGCGCCTGGGGGCCCAGCCGTCTAGCACGGCGTGTGCGGTCCACGTGCGTCCACCAGTTTCCAGACTCGAGTCCAGGGCGACAATCAGTGTGAACCACGTATAAAATGCGCTTCCTCCTCTCTCTTCTTGACTGCCTGCTCGCCTTCATTCCTGCTGCACCTTTCCTTTAGCAACAAAAGAGGGTGGGAAGGAGCCCGACTTCCAGTCCAACTCTGGCTGGACATGGGGGTCACCTTAGAAGAGTTCCTGCCCCCCAGGGCTCTTCTGTGGGAGCAAGGGTGTGAAGGACACTCCCTCGCGGGCTGGGCTCCAGAAGAGAGGGACCTGTGCAGGGCAGAGGCCCTGACTGCGAGGCTGTGAGCCTCCTCCTGCTGGAAAGAAGCACAGCCTTGCAGGCTCATCATTCAGTCTCTTCTGAGTTGGGTTATCGTGAGTCGGGTCCCCAGAGCCTGCGCTCTAAAGGGCTGAGCATCTGGATCTTCAGGGTAGAAGGCTGTCAGCCTGACTGACCTCCCAGCTGCTGGACACAGGCTAGGTAACCTTCATGGCCTTATTAACAGACGGTCACCGTGTTCTCTCCTTTAAAAAGATAAGCCTGACGCCCGAGAACTGTTCTCTAAGATTCCTCCAAACCTGTCAGCTGTAAATCGGAGCCCTCGTGACGTTTAGACCCGTTAATCCATCAAGAGAAGATCTGCTGCTTCTCAGTGTCCAGAGACACCAGACACCCTCTGTCACCATCGCCTGAGACTCTGCCCCACGTTTCACGTGCCGGCACTGATGGGCTGTCCCCCAGCCTTTCCCCTTGCAGTTGCTCCGATGCCCAGACCCAAGACCCAGCCAAAGAAATTTGTCCTTGCCTGTCCCCAGACTGCATGCGAGGGGGACGCTAATCTTAAAATGGGGACAAGGACATGAGCCACCATAGTGATGCACAGTCCCAGACGACTTTCCAGACTGGTAGTCCTTTGAGAGTAGAGCTGCTCTGTCCTTTAGAGTGTGGCCCTGAGCCTGGCAAGTAGGACCCAGTACATGCGTACAGGAAGGGTAGAGGCTGGGTGGAAGGGTGGAGGGTAGATGGAGGGGTGGGTGATGGAAGGAGGGATGGAGGGGTGGGTGGATGAGATGGACGGTGGAGGTGTGGAGAAATGAGTAAATGGGTGGATGGACAAATGAGTCTCTGGTCAAGGAGCAGAGTTCTCACCCAGAATCCACCACCAGGTATAACAGCCCTGTAATGTCCCTCGTCTGTAAAGTGGCACAAAGGCGGCTGCGTTTTGCGCGTCCCACTGGGATGTCGTGAAGCTGATTAGCTGAGATGCAGAGATTCTCTGGCTGCCTGTGCAGCAGGATGCTGGTGAGAGGAAGCCTTGCTCAAAAGAGTTTTCTTCCGCCCAATAAAGGCTTCTCGGAAAATCACTGATTTCATCAGTGACTCAACACATCCCCGTGGGGGCCACAGCGCTCCTGCGATCCTCCGAGGTGGTCTCTGCTCTCGGTCTGACAGGCTGTCTCACTGCAGACAGGCCTGCGCGTCACCATTCACTTCTGCGCCGGCACCTCCGACAAGACAGGGCCCTGGGGGGCGGGCACGGCGCCCAGAAGCCCCTTCAGCAGAAATGAGTGACTGCTAGGAACTCGAGCACCTCTTGCAGCGAGTTCAAGAAAAGGCTAAATCACAGAATTCCAAGTGTGTCCTTTCACAAAGAGACAACAATGCAGAGCCGCTGGCCTGAGCCACCTCGCGCAGCCCGTGTCCCTCCACACCTCTGGCTGTAAAGACGGACACCCAGGTGGCCGCCCCCACCCCAAACCCTGCTGCAACCATGGACGTGGAGCCGCACGGAGGGGTGAGGCAGAGGGAGGCGTGCAGGGGCGGTACCACGTGACGTCTGGGGCCTGGGGCTCCTCTTGTCATTCCCTGTCTCAGGGGGCGGGAGGCAGTGAGGTCAGGCCCAGGCCAGAGGAGCTAAGCAGCAGGCGCGGCGCCCCCCACACCGCCCCACCACGGCACCAGCAGCCCCCCCCCACGCTGGGCACTGTCCAGCAGACACTCCTGGGCGGCAGAGCAGCCTGACAGGCAGGCCGGGCTGGGGAGGAGGGGTGCGGCTGTCCTCAGAGAGCCGCAGCTGCCATCCGAGCTGGCAGCAGGGACGGTGGGCACCGCAGCGTCCTGGAAAGGACATAGCGCTTGTCCTCACAACTTGGGGTGGGCACCGGCGACTTGACCGTGTGAGTGAAGCCGAGCCTTGAACGGGGCCTTCCCAGGGAGCAGGCCTCCGCCGGAGCGTGAGAATCCTTGCCTGGCAGCCGCTCTGTCCGCCACGTGCCGTCCCGGGAGCTGGACTCAAGGACAGCTGCGGTTGCGGGATCTCCTATCTCAGGCCGGGGTCTGCCTGCCGTGGTGGCCATGCAGCAGACGCCGCCATGCTGGGCCTGGCCCGGTCATCAGTGGCCCAAGGTGAAAGCCTGTGCCCTGGAGGGTGTTGGGTAGGGGAGGCCAGAAGCTGCATCCAGGGCACCCGCCTGTGTCTGCGGCCCTGGCCCGAGGGTCCCAGGGCCCCTGCTCTCTGACTGTCTCTCACTCAGGAGGGGTCTCACCCCTGCTCCCGCCCAGGAGTCACAGAGGAGGCGAGGGCTTGTCGCTGGTGTCGCATGCCTGGGTCTAGTGGCCCAGGGTCAGGGGCCAGATTCCCAATCCCACGGCACCTCTGGCTGGTTACACTTCTGCTCCCCTTGGCGGGCCTGGGAGCCCAGCTGCAGTTCTCAGGAGGAAGAACCCGCAGGGCGCAGCCAGCTCCTCCAGCAACCTCTCCTCCATGCATGGCCTGCAGGCCTACAGGCCTGTGGGGAGGATGGGGGCGTCCCGATGTCAGTCCCAGGCTGAGCATAGCTGTCCGGTCCCGAGCCCACCCGCGAGAGCCATGCAGACGAGGCTGGGAGTCCGGAACGCAGCCCTTCTGGTGACTCCCGCCTTGATGGCCGACAAGGAGATGATTTCCACTAAGTGTGTGTGTTGGGGTGGTCCCCACTTTAAGGGCAGCAGTCACTTATTGGCGTGGCAGAAGTGGGTCGGCGCTGTGCTAGGTGCTGGGACACCCGAGTAGCGCGTCCCTGACCTCAGGGGACACACAATGAGGTCACTGCTCATTGTAGAAGATTTGGATGTTTTTAAGCGGAAGGGAAGACACAGCCCACAATTCTCCACACAGGAGCAGCGAGGGCAAAAGCTACAAACATCATGACCCACCTCTGCCTCAGTTCCATTTTCATCGTGCATCTGATGTGGACATGCTTACAGAGTTTTATCAGTGGTGCCCTGTTAACATTTCTCTTTTGTTTTCACAGGGAAGGAGCAGCAGGGATGAAGGCGAGCAGGCAGGGAGAGGAGGAGGAAGCACTTATTTTATTTCAATCCGTTGTTCACACTGGTTGCTCCCCCCGGACCCAGGACCTGAACCCAGGGTTGTGTGGCCTGCGCGCCTTCAGAGGCGACTGGCCCAACTGCTGCTCCACCAGGTGTTTTCATATGATTTCAAATTCCCCGCAGGCAACACCAGGCACGGTGCTCCGTGACATAGCTGTCCTGTCTCTTAGCGGGTCATCTTCTTATCCCTGGGTCTTTGTGATCGCTTTCCCTTCCATGTTGGCTGCTGTATTATGAACCTGTTGATTCTGAAAACCTTCTTCAATATTTCCATTTCTTTGGAACATGTTTCTGAAAGTGGAATTATAAGACAAGACTTCTGTTTTCTGCCTTTATTTTTATTTTTTGTTTGAGAGAGGAGGAAGCAGCATTTTCATTTCTTTTATTCTGTTTCTCACCATGGCCATTCCCCAGCCCTGGGGCGCGAACCCAGGTCCCTGGATGCAGGTGGGCTGCGTTGCAGCCATGCGCTTAACACCGGAGCCACCAGGGCGCACCTGCTGTCTGCTTCTAGAGCCGCCAACCTGCAAGCAGAAGGGACGAGGTCCCCGCACAGTTTCCTTCTGCCTCCAGCCCCCACCACGCTCCCTCCCCAGCTGGGACTATCTCTCTGGGGGTGTCTCCAGCCCGCCCAGAGCTCTGCAAACACTCAGGCCACTTACTGGGGCTGTTAAAGCCTTACCTGGCTTATGGGGCCCTGTGTGGCCTGTTCCTGCTCCCGTCCCACCCTCCTCCCCCAAGCACGTGCAGCCCCCACGTGCCAACACGCCCCGTCTTGCCTCCTGGCCTTCACACGGGCTACGCCCTGGGCACTTACACTCAGCTCACACTGAGCTGCCCGCTCAGGCTCCATTGCCCTCACAGCTGTGCTGCGCTCCTGCCTCCTCCAAGCCTGGCCTTACCTCCTGGATGCTCTCGGGGCAGGGCCCTTGCTGTCCTCTGGGGGCTTTAGCACTGCCCATTGGGCTGCATGCCTGGAGGGCTCCTTGGAAGGGGTGGACACGGAGGTCAGCTCGGCCACTTCCCGTCAGGGTTTCTGGGGAAGGAAGCAGAACTGCGTGTGTGTCCTCCATGGAGCTTCCTGGATGCCCAGGAGGCCCAGGAAGGACAGAGGGACTTCAATGGGACCTCCTGTGTGCCGCCATGACCCCAGGCAGGTCCTTTAAACCTTGGTGCCAAGTTGGCCCACTGACGCAGAGAGAGAGAGAGAGAGAGAGAGAGAGAGAGAGAGAGAGAGAGAGAGAGAGAGAGAGAGAGAGGGGAGAGAAAGAGACCCCCAGGGTTCAGAGGTGCCAGTGGAGACCCCAGACAGGAGGGTTCCCTGGCCCAGAGGGAGGGAGCTGTGTGGGACCAGAGGCAGTTGTGACCCAGTGGAAATACTGGCGTTTCGACTCCAACACCTGGTTCTGGCCTTCGGCTTGCCCTGTGACCTTGGACAAGCCGCTTGCACCCCAAGTCTTGGCACCTCCACCTGGAGATGAAAGCCACGAGGTCTCGGTGCTGTCACACCCAGGGAGCCATCACACCCTTGGCTGGACCCGGAGGAGGAGCTCGGTGAGCCCACTCTGCTCCCCTAGGTGTCTGACACCCGTCCCCGGCCTCAGGCGCGCGGGCGTGGGTGACCTGAGCTGTCCTCGGAATCACCTTCTCTCGCAGCCAGGTCTGCAAACCCGTCTCCTTGAGGTGCCAGTGAGCGCGGCATCTCGTGCCAAGACTCAGCGCCTTGTTTCACCCCACCTGCCCTAATCCAGAAGATTCCCATTCCAGAGACAGGACGCTGAGGCACCTGGCAGGTGAAAGCCATTCCGGGTCACACGCGACCTGCTGGGGAAGGCGTGGGCCCGTATTCGCGACCACTCTGCTCGAGGGTTTCATCCCCTCTTGGAAAACAGAAAGACAGACATAACTGTCCTCCTGCAGAAAAGCTCCAGGCACAGACACCCTAAGTGGTTTTGAAGGCTGCAGCCGCACGCTGCTTCCTGGCTGGCTGCCTCGGAAAGGCGGGTCAGCGCTCACAGCCACCGGGCGTCCCTCCCCCCCCCCCGCCCCCCCAGCCGCCTCCCCAGCAGCCCAGGAGCGACCAACACAGCGCAAAGCCTGGAAGCCTCGGAGGCCATGTCAGCCAAGCCCCAACGGATCCAACAAAAGGAAGTGATGCGGCCAGGGAGCTAAAAGCCCCTTCAAGTTTAAAGACACCTTGCCAAATGGGTGACTGGCTCCCGCTGAGGTTAGTTTTAATCAATTATTAAGCAATAGTTTAATATTTTAAGAGTTCGCTCAATCATCGAGATATGAGAATATTTCATGGCTCTCTTCTATCTTCCAATAAAAACCAGAACTAGTGTAGACACCATGGCATAGGGTCTTTGAAATGCCTTTCTATTTGAATAATTGGATGTCTTTATTTTTCAACCTCACTACATTCACCCCTGGGAACCGGGGCGGGGGCAGAGCGCTGGGGGCCTGAGGGGCAGGTACCCGTTCATTCGGGGCCCTCAGGAAGCGCGGTGAGTGCGGACGCACCGACGGTGCTTGGCAGTCCCTGCTCCACGCTCCAGTGGGCCCGTGGGAGGGCCCGGCTTCAGGTCCCAGAGCGTTCCCTCGAGTCTGCCACGCATCCCGGCTCATCTCACCTCTTCCCGCTCCTAGTGCTGCTCCCAGCCAGCACTCCGGGAGCCGGGAGTAGCAGGGAGAAATCAGAGCACAGTTCCACCTGTAGGGTCAACCCTGCAATGAAAGAGGTGACCGCACTCCGATTTTCATTCTGTGATCAACTTCCCTTTGAAATCTGATAAAATGTGTCTTTTTCTATTCATGCATCTATCCAAGCACTCATCCACCCACCCACCTCCCAATCCACTTATCCATCCACCACCCACCTACCATTTATTTATCTATCCACTCACCCACCTATCCCTCATCTACCCATCTATCCATCCATCCATCCATCCATCACCCTTCCACCCCTATATCCATCCATTCATCTACCATCTATCTGTCATCCACCCACCTATCCCGCCATTTATCCATCCTCCATCCACCGGTCTCTCATCTGTCTCTCCATCCGCCCTCCTATCCATCCACCCACCCACCCACTCTCCCGTTTCTCCATCCGTGCACAGCAGCAGTGTCTACCAGACATTCCAATATCTAAAATCCACGTGTTCGAGAAGGTCACTCTCTGGAACTCTGCTGTCACCAGGGTGCTGGGTGCTTAACCAGACTATTTGTAAGGTACAGCAGACACAAGGGAGCAGGTGGCCTCACAATAGGGCCTCTGCGCACTGTCTGAGGAGACCAGGTTGGGTGTGAATCTGCTGTTTCAGGCAGAGGGACCACGGGCCCAGGGGCAACCTGGTCGAGCCTCAGTGTCTCTGTCCCTCCCTAGTTCCCTGACAGGTAAAGTGAGAGGCCCCAGCCACTGTCTTGGGGCCTGTCACGTCAGCCACTTTTTGCTGGTCTGTGTGCTGGGCTGGCCCCAGCTTTTCCCATCTGCCCTTGCTTTCCGGAGCAGCGCCTGTGGGGAGATGGTCAAGGCTGGGAGCCGTTTCCACAGATGATCCGCTTCATCTGCTGCATCTAGATCACACCGTGTCCTAATTAACGTGGACCTTCCAGGTTGTACTGCGTTTGCAAAGTTTTCTGAAATGGGCCAGCAATTTAAAGCCAACTGCTTCCCTGCCCAGAACGTTCTCTCCCACAGGAGGCTGCCCAAGACACCGGCCCGCTGTGGGGAAGCCCTCTGTCCACCGGGGACAGAGATGTTGCTTCGGCGTCTCAGAACTCTGAGCCCCACCAGCAAGGGACGTCATGTCACTGATGTGTCTCCATGAAACTCAGAGGTGACTCATGCCCCAAGAATCCCCAGGCCGCTCCTGGCTCCGAGCATCCCTGTCACCGCGCGTGGCTTGCTGTCATCAGACGTCACGAGGGTGGGTGGTCAGAGGCAGGAGCCTGGCTGCAGGAAGCCGGGCAGAGCCAGGGCTGAGCCTCGCCGACAGTCGCGGGCTCGATAATCTTCAGTCAGGGACCTGTATATCCTCAAGACAGTATGTAAAATATTTATCAAGAACAATATCTATTTTTAACTGGGGATGATTTCAGTTCTATTATTCATGCGCACTCCATGCCTGTCAGCTTGCAGAGCTGAGACAGAGCTGGCGGATCTGCAATCCAACCCGGGGGCGGCCAGAGGGGGGATTCCAGGCGCGGGGGGATCCCGGGTGGGGGAGCAGCGGATGTCGCCTGCCTGGTTTCAGCTGAACTTCACGAGCAGGTAACTGTCTGCAAGGGCTGGTGAAAGCTTCCACCCTCGTTTTAAACTCCAAGTGGAGCCCCTCTGTGTCCCCCGCCCCTGGAGGCTCCTTGACTAGGCCGAGGCCCTCAGTGGAGCTGAACCATCAAGCCCCTTTCAGCCCTGAGTCGCAGTGCGTCCCCATCAGACAGCCCCTGGTGGCTCCTAGAAACCTGTCGGAACCTGACAAGACGCCTGTGCCTTCTGTTCCCCAGACCCCGGTCCAGGTGCAGACACTGGGTCACCCCGGCAGGAAGGAGGCCCCCCGCGGGCACACAGGCAGCTGCGGCGAACAGGGCGCTGGCGGGAGCGCGAGTTCAAGTCTCAGGCCCAGCCCGGCCCCCACCTGCCTTCCCTCGCCTTCTCACCAGACATGGCCGAGCGCTGCCCTGGCACCGGCACAGGTGTGGTCAGTACCTTCCAGTGGACACACGGCGCCGGGGGACACGTGGCTCTCACCACACGGCCCATCCCTTCCTTCAGCCGATCAGGAGGTGACAGGAGAGACTTTCTCCAGGTGCCGGGCCTTGCCCCACACCCAGCCTTCACTGGAGCCCTAGCTTGCCTTGTTTGACAGGAGGCGTCCCCTGGGGGTCCTCTGCCCCCACGCATGTCATGGACAGGCCTCGGGGAGGCGTCGCTGACAGGTCTCTGCCAGCAGGTCCTGACGCACACAGCATGCAGGCCCCCGGCCCCCCTGTGCAGGGGCGGTCCAACCTTGCAGTGGAACCGGAGCGGAGCGCGCGGCGGGGAGGGAGGCAGGGAAGACAGCACGTGGGGCCTGAAGAACATGGCGGGGTACTCTCGGGGACGGAGGAAGGGGGACCAGACAACTAGGTCAGCGCCAGAGGGCCCGTGTGAAATCCAATTACACCCGTGCTGTGAGGCATCGTTCAGGTGCCCAGGGGACGGTCTCCAGGTCAGCGTGCTCCCGGCAGCGGCCCGTGATCCGGCGTCTAGGGGGACAGAGCCCTGGAGGGATGGCTTCCACCTGGGGGCCCCGACTCCTCGCTGGAGAGGTAGGTGGGGGAGCACTCGCCAGCCCCACTGCTCCCCTCCCCGGGCCCTCCTTAGGCTCCCCTCTTCTGCTCTCCCTCCTGCAGAGGTCAACCCCGTGGAACCCACGGGTGTTGGTCGCCCTCAGCTTGGCCTCACTGGTGCCTGGAACCTGACAGCATCCTGGGTGGCCCAATATGTCCTCTCCTGTACCCCTCCTCCTGTGTCCCCCTTTTCGGCTTGCAGTCGCAAGCCAAGTTCTTGACCCCAAACTCTTTTCCAACCCCCACTCCCTGCCTTGGGGCCGCCAAAGCCCACATCACGTCACTGCCTGGGGGACACAGCACGACATTGGCTAACTATCTACACAGCCTGAATCGTTTCCCCTAGACACGCATTTTTCAATTTAAAAAATGTGATTAAGCACAAAAGTAATCAAAGAAAATGTGCTGTCACGGCTTTAAGAGGACAGAGGCCCAGGGCCTGCAGGGAAGTCAGGTTCCAGCCTCCAGCCTGCGTTCGGATCCATCCAGCGCGCCCCCACCCCTTGGGCTGACACTGCACCATATCGGGGGCAGCTGGGCCCATCCAGAGGGCTGTGCCTGAGTCCAGCCCACCTGGGACCGCACATGAGGGCAGACCCTCCGTCCCCGGTGGGCGGATGGCACGTCCCCTGCGTCAGGTGGCAGATGGAGCAGCTGGCCCTGGCCCCAGACCACCGACGGGACAATCCAAGGAGGCCCCGTTCGAGGGCGCCCGCAGGACAGGGCAGGTCGAGACTGCCACCGCCGCGACCCCACACACAGGACGAGAGGAGGGTGAGCACTGCGTGTGCCCCTGGAGACCAAGACTTGCCAAGGTTGGCCTGGCTCCGAAGACCCTGCCAACTCCACCCTGAGAATATGTCCCCCCAGCCCGGTGACAAGCTGACGCCCCATCTGTCCAGGTGTGTGTCTCCCCCCAGCTCTGACCCTAGCCCCCAGCAGCACTCACAGATGTCACCCTCTGTGGCTGCTGCATTCCAACCGGGGCCACGTCCTGTGCCCACCCCACCCCACTGGCAAGGGGAGGATGAGCCGCATCTGACCCAGAAATGGGAGCCTCCCCTCCCCCGCCACTGGCCGGGCCACCTCGCCACCTGCCAGGGTGCCTGGGATGGACACGTCACATGCAGCTCCTCACACCAAGTTGCTGCTTTATTTCTGTCCCTCTGTGGAGAGGCTCGAGGCTTCCCTGAGTGACAATGAAGAGGCTGATCCTTACGCAGGGATCCCGAGGCCGACATCGAGCCCAGAGCCGGCGTGCGGCACTGCGAGGTCCCGGGCGTGGGCTGGGCTGGGCCCCTCATGGCCAGGTGGGGCTGGGTGGCATTGAGGGGACATTGCTACGTGATGGCTGGCACACTGCAGGGAACCGAGAACCTGCCTGCTGCCCACTGCCCGCTGCCCACTGCCCACTGCCCAGGTCCTGCTGGCTGGAGAGGAGCCCCAGAGGCGAGTGGTGCCGGCACCAGAGAGTGGGGTTCGGGCCGGCCCGGTGCTCGGTTCTGTGAGGCCGCGTGACCTCAGGTGGGACGGGCCCTTCAACATCCCCAACAACGCGCACACGCGTTTGCACACACACGTGGAGCACAGCCAGCCGCTCTGCCAGACAGCAGGTCTCTCTTGAAGCGGCCCCTCCGCCCACCAACATCCCAGAGCCGTGGACGGCTCCTCCATAGGCCAGTGTCCATGCCGGCAGGCTAGCCAACTGGGGCTGTCTCGGAGGAAAGGAGGTCGTCGGCAGGGAGTTGGGGACCTCTAAGAAGAAACAGAAGCCAGGACAGCTAGGCTGGGAGGCTGGGAAGTGAGGCACCCGCATCCAGGCCCAGCCACCTCCCAGGGTATGCCAGCAGAAGGCCTCTCTGCTCCCTGGTAACTGGGGGTCCAGTCACTGTGTCCCAGGATAAGAGGGGCAGGGAGCTGGGGGGACAGGGAGCTGGAGGGACGGCTCAGCCCGGCCCAAGGGGACACTCATTACTCTGGTCCCGACATTGGCACAGGGGACTGAAGTGACCCTGCCCCGTGGGGAAGTGGACACACTTGGCCAACGCGCTCCTGGACATCACCGGTGCCAGGTGCCTGTGTCTGGGGTCCCGGGACCCCTCCAGGCATGTCCTTGGCTCTCGAGGTCGAGGCTGCTGGACAAACCCAGGGTCGGGCCGAGCCGGCATCTGCACCAAGCTGAGACCGCCCCGAGCCCCCACCCCCGCCACAAAGAGCCCCTCAGGCCTCGACCCGGGAGGGGACCCTCAAGATGACATGAGGCCCGGGCGCCGGCCTCTGCTTGCCGAGCCTACAGCCTGCCCTTTGCGTGTCCGCTCTCCCCTGGTCTCCCTCCAGGTCTGGGCAGGTCCTTCCCACTAACGTCCTTGTGTCCGGACTTGGGGTGTGTTGTCGAAGCTGGTGGGTGATGGCCGTCCTGGTCCATGCTCCCCTCTCAGAGAGCCTCCCCGAAGGCCTGGAGCGGCCGTGGGGCGCGGGGCGGGGCAAGCAGAGTGCCAGCAAGCTTGAATCAGAGGATGCCGCTCTCCCACCAGGGAGGCCGGCGCCCCAAAGCTCGGTGCCCGCGGTAGGGCCAGGGTCTGATGTGTGACGGGGGCTGCATGCGAGCGACCCCGAAGGAGGACAGCAGCGTCTGGAAGGGACATCGGCCCCGCAGCGGCAGCGATGCAGGTGTCAAGTGAACGGGGCGCACGCGGCCCCACCCGAGACCCCTGTGCCATGGAGGGAACCCACGGGTGGGCGTCACTGTGGGGCTGTGCTCCGGGACGTGAGCCCGTTCCTGAAGGACACACGGAGGGTCCCACACGAGGACCAAGGACACAGAGATGGCAGGACGGAGGGCCGGGGCAAAGGTGTCCCTGGGTCAGAGAGCCCAGCGGGAAGGCAGAGGGTCTGGAGACGGGCGGTGGTGACATCACAGCAATGTCGCGTGCCGAGTGGTCTGCACACCTGGACACAGCTGGAACGGGCTGCGTGTGCCGTTTTACCGATTACCCAGTGTCCATTCAAGTGCCCGCCCGTGGCGCTGCTGGGGGAGACACTCCTCCCCGTACCAGCCCGGCACGAAGTCTCCTCACTCAGAGGCCTGGTCTCCTCACCCAGATGGCCAAGCCCCTCCTCGCTGTCCAGTGATGACTAGTCCTGAGCCTCTGGAGCAGGGACAGAACGGCAGTGACCACAGTCTGCGTTTGTGAAGCCCCTCCGGCCCCTCTGAAGCTTTGTGGTGCGTGTCTGATTTCCTCCGTCTCCACGCTGCCCAGATGCTAAGGCTGCCTGTCCCAGATCACGCAGCAGCGGCCACCCAGGTGCCCAGGGGGCGGGGGGAAGGGGAGGAAGCGGGGAGCCAGTGGCCCAGCCCTGCTTGCCCCCTGAAGTGGGCTTTCAGAAACACGCCAGGCTGCAGAACCAGCTGCTGGCCTCTTCCTGGCCTGGTGGCACTGGGTGGACGGACCTCCAGGTCCCAGTGTGTCCTCCTTCCCTGGATGGCCTCAGCTCCCCGAGGTGAGCCCAGAGTCTCATCACTCCTGCATCTAAGTGCATATTCTCGGAAAGCCCCACCCGAGGCAGGTGTGGATGCTCCCAGGGTGGAGGAAGGCAGTGGGTGGTGGCGAAGATTCCCACCCCAGGCGGGAGCCCCGTCCAGTCTGGCTCAGTCCCGCTTCCTGGGGAACCAACGTCTCAGCTCTGTGGTGCCCACTCTATCGGGCCTGGGCAGCTCTCTGTGAGGGCCAGCGTTGGGGGCATGCGGGACTGAGCACTCTGCACCCACATCAGAGGACACGCAGGAAAGCTGATGTGAGTGGTCTGGATTCCAGGCCCTGGTGTGGGCCTGGATGCATCGCTGTGACGGGGCCGCAGCAGGTGTGGGACGTTCCTGGGAGGGGGCCCACCGGGCCAGCTGTAAGCTCTGGGCAGCAGGTCGGCTTTACAAGGCAATTTGTCGCCTCTCCAGCTGGCCCCGGAGGCTTAACTTAATCACTCTGGAACACTGTCAGAAGGCAGGCGGCGGGCAGATCCTGTCTCCCTGTCTCCCCACATCCTGCGGCCAGGTCTGCTCAGGGTCTCCACTACCCAGTGCCTCTTCAGTCTGCGCTCACTGCCCCCGCCCCCGACCGGCCAAGCTTGCCTGCACCCCATCGCAAGGGAGATCCGGGGTCAGTAAGCCACAGTGACCGTGTCGCCTTGAGGGAGTGAGATTTAATGATGACATGAGAGTAATGTGGCCCCAGGGTCTCCTGGACACCTCTGCCTTGGGCCTCTGCCCCGGGGCCACTGGAGGGGCTGGCCCAGGCTGCCCTGGCCCCTTCGCTCAGTCCTGGGAGATGCCACCAACTCCGTGGGCCAGTGGAGTGTGAGCCAAGCTCAGGAGGCCTATACCTGCACACAACCACAGCCAGGTGTAAGGACAGAGCCCCCTTAGCTGCTGAGAGCAGAGGGGCTGGGGCGCAGGAGGGGTGTCTGTGAAAGCCCCGCCTCAACCCCTCCTCCAGCGCTGGGCTCCTGCGAGCAGCCCTCCGCCAGCCAGCGCTGCTAGAAAGGGAAAGGCAGTCCCAGCTCTGCAGAGACATTTTCTATGAATGGGCCTGTCACTGCCCTCCCTCCTGCATCTTAGTGGCCAATGGGAAAAGGAAGGCCTGGGAAGGCCCTCTCCCTCCCCTGGGCCTCGGGATTCCCCCTCCCCCATCTGGTCACCCCCAACCCCAAGCCAGGACCTCCCTTTGAGTCCTCCTGTTAAGGGAACACTGCAGATTTCACCATAAATTAAATTTTCCATGAATCCGCATAACGGTGTGCCCGGCAGTGCAATACTGATGTGCTCACGGTGGGGGGCGGGGGTAGCTCGCCCGGAAAGCTTTTTAGGATATTATGCAATATGGAACCAAATTAATTATTTGCAACAAAGGGCTGTGTCGTGCTGCTGGGACCCAGCAAGCCACAAAAGGGGCTTCTCACTGCGGCTGGAAGGTGGCGCTGGGAGGCGTGGAGCCAGCAGGAGATGTGGGGACTGGGGCGGGGGAGCCGCCAGGGAGCCCTCCTGCCTCCAAGTCAGACAACCGCAGCAGAATGCTGCAAATTTCTTCCAGGCTCCCTGCCCGCCTGCCGCTGGCCTCCCGTCCCTTAAAGGGACAGCCAGCCCAATGACAGTTTGCCATGAGAGAGGGGCCTGTCACGGGTGTGGACGTGTCCTGAGTCTGGGCACTAGAAAGGGGACTTCTGGGCCCTGGGTCCCCATCCTGCCATATGCTCTCGGGGCCCCTGGGCTCCAGCTCTGAATGAGGCCCCCTGCAGGGCTCCCTGCTGGCCCAGGGCCTGGAGGGCACCCCACTGGACGAATGTGGCAGCCCCTTCAGGCCAGGGGAGCTGAACCCCAGCACAGCAGCACCAAGCAGGTCTCTGTCAGTGCCACGCAGGCCGTACCGTCGTCTGCACCTGTCCCGTGGGCAGGAGAGCCCCTTCCATCAGTGAAGGACTAAGACAGAGCTGCAGGGCTGACGGTCTATGACTGAGCAGGCAAGGGGTCTGGAGCAGCCACCACAGGGACAGATCGGGGCAGCGGTTGGAGCTCGAAAGGCCCCACAACAGGAGAGCTAAGAAGTTCCCAGGACCCCCGAGGAACGAGGCGATGAAGGAGGGGGGCGCCGCCCAGCTGAGGCTCAGGAGTCCTGTGGCTGTGTTGGTCCCTCTGGGCTGGCAGGGGTGTCCCCTGGGCTGACCCCCCGGGCTCAGCTGGTGAGTAGCAGAGTAGAACCCATCAGCTCAGTGGTCACCCTGACCCCCCACCCTGCCTGAAGGCGCCCACCGTCTCGTTTCCTGACACTGTGATCTGGGGTTGGCCCCAGAAAGCCGTGACTCCCTGAGAGACCCCGCCCCAGAGAGCCATCAGTCACTTGGCCCGTGCGTCCACCCAGCCGGACACCCTCTCAGAAGATCTCAGTACCACTGCCAGGAGCAGGACCCAGTGTTTTCAGACAAGTGGGTAAAATGGAAACTCAAAACCAAAACCAAAGTCTAAACATCAAACCTAAAAGACGGTCAGCTGGAAAGCTCCTGCGTCTCCCTCTCTGTCTGGAGAGCAGAGCCTCACGGAGCAGATACTGGACGCTGACAGCCCACCTGTGAGGGAGGCAGGGTCCCCCACTGAATGCGCTGGATCCTGAGGCCAAGTGTGACCACAAGGAGCCTCAGCGACCCGTCTGTGGCACAGGGACGCCCCTGCTGAGCGGCTCGCGTGGTCAGAGCTTAGAGGTGCTGCTCCCCTTCGGGTCCCCCAGCTCCCCGAGCCCCTGCCTATCTGCCATCCGGCCTTTCTGTGGCTGCTGGGTCCCCGGGAGGAGGCTGGAGAGGAGCCCCGCCGTCCCCTCCCAGGTCTGCGCGATGGTTTGGGGGCCAGGCTGGTGTAACTACCTCCTGCCAGCACACACCGCTTTTATTCCGGATGCTTCCACGCTCAGCTCTTCTGTATCTCATACGCTCTCCTGGTGTTGGCAGATGGCGACGTGGATGTCAAGGACACGGAAGGCTGGCAGGCCCAGCACCCACCGCACCAGCCAGATGCCATTAGCTGGAAGGAGTCACCAAATCAATGCAGGGTGTGGGGTGCGCCGCTTGGTGGGGGCCTCACCGGGCTCCCCACACTGCCTGGGAGGGCTGTTGGAGCACATATTCTGAGACTGGAGGGGCCGAGCAAGTGGCTGAGCGTAAAGGCTCCCCGCACTCAGCACCTGCCCTTGGCCTAAAATTGGACACCAGAGAGGTGACAGAGACACTTCTTGAATGTCCCTCCCCTGGATGCCCCTCGCCCTGGTGGTCTCCCCACTGGTCCCCACTCCGCCCAAGATGCCAGGGCTCCATCCCTCCCTGCCAACCCTGAGACCCCTTGCGCTCAGTGCAGCCCAGGATGTGTCTGAGGGGCAGAGACTGCAGCCCTGGCTGTCAGAGACCAGCAAATGGGAGTCCCGTGCAGCACGACCCCAGGCAGTCTGGCCCCAGAGGAAGCCAGGAAGCCATGTTCTGTCCCTTCACATCTCTATGGTCGCTGCCCAGCCCGCAGCATCATTGCAAGTGTCCCCAAATCTGCCTTCTCGCCCTCATGCCTGCCACAGACGGCATCCCACCCCTCATCGATCCCCCGCACTGAGCTGGTCCTGTGCACCCACGCTGTCCCTCAAGGGCCTACCCCTGGGTCCTGACCCACAGGCTGGAACCCCACTTGGCTCTAGGTCCGGCAGGCCAGCCCACCACCCTGAGCACCCCCCACTCGCCCCACACCTCCATCCCCTTGGTGTCTGCCCCCAGCCCTGCGTTGCTCCTGTGCCCCCTCCCCACTCACCCTGCAAGGGCCCTTCTGATGCCACCCTCTCAGGAGACCCCTGACTGCCAAACCACTGTCTGCCCTCTGTCTGTCCCCCCACCCCCCACGGCCTCCCCCGACCCTCCTGGCCCCGGGCCCTGGCCCCTGGCACCCCTGCTGCCGTGAGGAGCCTGAGACCTGGCCTGTCCACCAGACAGTGCCGTCGGGGTGGAGAACATCGCTGGCCCGCCCTCCACTGGGGGCTCGGGAGCATCACTGAGCTGGCGTGAAGCTTGTGGGCATTCTTACTGCATTAAATGCCACGCGTCACCTGGCACCAGACACCCCCACTGGAGGAAAGTGACACGAGCCTTCCGAGAAAGGCCTGCCTATGTCCAGAGGAGAGGCCCCCAGGCTCGGTCGGGTCAGAGGTCGGAGCAGGGGGGGGCGCCCACAGGGTGGGCGGGTGGGCGGGGTGGGTGAGGGCCCAGGATCACAGGCCAAGCTGTGTTCGGGGACTGAGATGCAGACCCAAGAGGCAGGGCACACAGCGGCCCTTGGCCGGTGAGGCCGTCCCTCCTCGGGCCCAGTCCTGTCCTCCGGAGACTCTGCCCCTGCCTGGCGGGGCTCCGGTGCCGGGGAGGGAAAACCCTGGGGGCCGCAGGGCAGGGTGGGCCCCAGGCTCTGCCGCCACCAGATGCGTGTGAGTGTGTGGCGTGCGAGTGTGTGTAAGTGTGTTTGGGCATGAGTGTGAGTGTGTGAAGTGTGAGTGTACGGGCTTGTGTGTATGTGTGTGAGCCTGTGAACATACATGCAAAAATTGTGCATTTGTGTGGTGTGCAGTGCGCGTGAGTGTTGAAGGCATGAGCTCACGCATGCATGTGTGCAGTGCATGTGAGGTGAGGGCGTGTGAAGGTGTGAGTGCGTGGGGGCGAGAGAGCGAGAACGTCATCGCAGCAGGGCCCTGGGCTGCGGGAAGGACCCATGAGAGCTGCCCCGGCAGAGAAGCAGCAGCACTGGCCACACGGGGCTGCTGACAAGAAAAACAACTTGGGAAGGTCGTGGAAGGGTCCCGGGTCTAACACGTGACGTGACACCAGCATGTTCTCCAGCGCCTCTGGGCAGACCCGCAACGCGGCCTCTCCCTCCCGCCTCCCCTGCACTGTGCTCCCAGCTCCCCTGCAGGCTGGCGACCCTCACTCAGATGGGCATGGCCGAGTGGTCAAGCGGTGAGTGGGTCCTGAGCCCTCCTGGCCCGGCGTCCTCCCAGAGCCCCCGGCGTCCTCTCACACCCATCCTCGGCCTCACCGTCACCCTGGGGGGCACTTTCATAAGAAGACTGACCTAGGAGACCCTACAAGATGGGCAGCACCCCAGCTCAGCACCCTTCCTGGTGGGCTCCCAGTGTCCTGTGAGACCTGCCCTCACGCGTGCCCCTGCCCCCTTCGTTTTCCTCCCCCGGGGCTCCACACACACACACACACACCCCCCGCGCCCCCGCTGAGCTGGTCCTGGCTGCTGCGTCGCAGGAATTCAGCTGACAAACAGCCATCCAGAAAAGTTCAAGTTTACGAACTCGCAGTTACATAAGTGCATTCAGAACAAAGGCAATACGGACTCGAAGTGCATCAGTTCCCGTTTCTTTCTTTCTGCTGTTACGGTTTACTGGTACCTGTTGCCTCCATCTGGTCCAACAGCGAGAGCTGCCTTCCCGCCCCAGCAGCCCCTCTGTCCTGGGAGAGGCCGCCGTGTGGGAGGCCCGAGTCCCACTCAGGTCAGGCAGTCAGGGGCCGCTCGCTGAGACTCTGGGCAGGCACCCTTTATTCATTTTCCTCCTCACTCAAACATACACACACACCCACACTCACAAACATGTGCTCACACAGCGCACACATACACACACACATCTCCCACATGGACACACAATCCCCCCACACAGACATGTGCGCACACCCCATACCTCCAAACACAAGAGACAGGAGAGAATTCTGCAAACACCGCCAGGCTCATTTCCTCCGCCCAGCTCTGAGCTGGGCTGTAAAGGACCAAGGAAGACGGGACCGGAGTCGCGTGGCCCACAGAGCGCCTCCCCACGGAGGAGCCCCCACTGCACTCGGGGTCTGCCCGCCAGTGGTCTCCGCTGCCGCTGTGCACACCTCCCTCCAGAGACCCAGAGGCCCTACCCGGCCCCTCCTCCTGTCTACTCCATCCGCTGCTAAGGGGAGGGTGCCATCTGCTGTGGTCTCCTTCCCAGCGGGAATCCCACCTTGCCAGGCAAGTCGCCCACCCGCCTGGGCTCTGGGCACAAGGCCGGCAGTGTTCTGATCCGTTCCCACAGCCCCGCAGAGCCCGTTCCTCACTCCCGTTCTCCGTGCCCTGCTGCAGACAGCCTGCCCGGCGGGGTGGGGAGCCCCATCTGGACTGGTTCAGGAGTCCAGGCAGCGATTCCTCCTGATCTGCTCCAGCCTCCGGCTGGGTCCCACGCGGGGATGCTGGTGGCAGTGCCCTCCTGTGGCCGGGTACCTGGCTGTGTGCCCCCGGGTGTGAGTGTTCCAGGGTGGATGCATGGGTCTGGGGTGGCAGGAACCTTGCGACCCTCCCGCTGGGGAGCCGCTGACAGCTGTGTGAGGGCCGAGGGGTCCCTCTGGTGCTAGCCCGAAGCTGTGGGCCTGGGAGGGTTAAAAGCTGAGCAGATGGTGGGAAGCCCCTGACAAGTGGTGGGAGGAGGCCCAGGGAGGGAGGGGGAGGAGGGCATGTTTTCCAAGCTGATCGCTATAAATCGGGCTTTTCCCACCTGCCCACAGCACGGACCAGTCCTGCAGTGGGAGCTGCAGGGCCCCTCCAACTGGGAGCCGAGGTGCAGTAAGTCATCAGAATGAAGGACGGGGTGACTGCTTGGGGGTACAGCGGGGACACCCCACCTCTGCTCAAGCCCAGGCTGGCCCTGTCACCAAGAGCCAGACCTAAGAGAGTCTTGGTGCCTCAGTTTCTCCCTCTGTACAATGGGGGCTTGGAATGGGCGGCTTCCAAAGCGCCTCTGGCTCTGACCATGGGGGTGGAGCAGCAGCTCTGCCCTGGTTTGGGGCCCCGAGCCTGGCTCCAGAACCCTGACTGGCGCTTGGGAGCCCAGCACCTGTACCGCAGCCCAGGAAAAAGGAGTGAATGAGTGGGGGGTGCCTGCTAAAGTGTTACAGTGCAGAGTCCCCCAGGAGTGACCCTCCCCTTCCCCAAGGCTGGGACCCCTGCCTGCTGGCCATCAGACTCTGTGATGGGGACAAACGAGGCAAACAGGTGCAGACAGTCCACCATGTATATGGGACACCCCCACCCCCCAAGACACTGGAACACAGCCCCTGGGGTGCCGGTCAGTCCCCTGGGCCCTCGGAAGCACAGCAGACTCCAGCCTCAGCTGCACTGATTGCCGGAAGGGGAGGCTTGGCAGACGGGGAGGCTCAGACCTCCAGGGAGGCCTGTGACAAGTGCCCGTCTCCGGCTCAGCCAGGGTGGTGGCACTCAGGTCCGTGAGGCCGAGGCTGCCTTCCCGGAGCCGGGAGGGAGGGAGGGTGAGAGACGCAGGAGTGTGGGGTGAATCCCCGCCCCAGAAGATGAATGTGGCTTTTCAACCCCACTGGGCCATCTGAGGAAGTGGACCAGCCAGGCCCCGCTCTCTGGGCCCGGCTGCGCCCCTCTGCACCCGCACCGGGCACGCGGGTGTGGGTGGATTCGAGTCCTGCGGAGCCCGCCAGGTCTCCAACGCCCCGGCCTGGGCTCCGAGCGAGGGGTTCAGTGCGGGCGGGCGGCCGAGTGGCACGAATTCCGCCCGGCCCGGCCCGGTGGGTGGCCGCCCGCTGCCCGGACTCCGTCGGGGACGTGGGGCAGCACGCGGGCGGCCCAGGCTGGAGCCGGCGCCGCCTCCTGCCCTCCCCCACCCCCGGAGTTTTCGGGGCGCCGGCGGCCGGGCGGCCGGGCGGGGCGGAGGAGGCCGGGGCCGTCCCAGTCGCGGCTCGCGCGACCCCCGCGGCGGGCGGGCGGGGCCGCAGACGATTAAAGCGGGATTCCTCCCCCGCTGACGTCGCCGCGCCGAGGCCCCTCCCGCGGCGGCATAAAAGGCGCGGGCTCCGCAGCGCAGGCGGCAGTGGGGGCCGGACGGCGCGGCGGTGCGACTGCGCGGCCAGCAGCGCGGCGCCCGGAGCGCGGCCGCCCGCCGAGGACCGCGAGGACCGCCCGCCAGGACCGTCCGCCGGGGAGCCCCGCCCGCAGCCATGCCGGCCGCGCGCGCCTGTGCGCTGCTCGCCCTCTGCCTCCTGGGCGGCGGGGCCCAGGATTTCGGGCCCACGCGCTTCATCTGCACCTCGGTGCCCGTGGACGCCGACATGTGCGCCGCGTCCGTGGCCGCCGGCGGCGCGGAGGAGCTCCGGGGCAGCGTGCTGCAGCTCCGCGAGACCGTGCTGCAGCAGAAGGAGACCATCCTGAGCCAGAAGGAGACCATCCGCGAGCTGACCACCAAGCTGGGCCGCTGCGAGAGCCAGAGCACGCTGGACACGGGCGCCGGCGAGGCCCGGACGGGCGGCCGCAAGCAAGGCGGCTCCGGCAAGAACACCATGGGCGACCTGTCCCGCACGCCCGCCGCCGAGACGCTCAGCCAACTCGGGCAAACTTTGCAGTCGCTCAAAACCCGCCTGGAAAACCTTGAGGTTCGCGCGCACCGCGGGTCCCCCTTGGGCTGGCGGGTCCCTCCGCCCTCCCCCACCCATTCCCGACCCTGCCCGACGCCCCCCCCCCGCGCCTGGGCGGTCGCCCCAGTCTGAGGGCCGCAGCCCGCCCCGCCCCTCGCGGAGCTCCCGCCCGGCCTCCCCCGCAGTCGCCCTGAGGGGACCTGGGGAGCAGTCCCTGCTCTGCCTGTAACGCTGTGGTTCCCCCGCCCTTGCGCCCCGCAGCAGTACAGCCGGCTCAATTCCTCCAGCCAGACCAACAGCCTCAAAGACCTGCTGCAGAGCAAGATCGATGACCTGGAGAGGCAGGTGCTGTCTCGGGTGAACACTCTGGAGGAGGGTAAGGGAGGCCCCAGGAACGACACGGAGGACAGGGTCAAGATCGAAAGCGCCCTGACCTCCCTGCACCAGCGGATCAGTGAGCTGGAGAAAGGTAAGTGGCTGCGAGGGCTGGGTGCTGCTGGCTGCTCCCGGCTGTGCTCGCTGGGCCAGTGGGACCCTGCCTGGGCCGGCTTCTGGCTTCCCGCATAGCCCCACTCAGCCTGTAAAAGCCCCAGGTCCTCCCACCCGCCAGCCCCTGCCCGTCTCCAAAGCTGGGCTGCTGGGCTTTCTCGCAGAGCTCTGGCCGGGCTGCGGCACCCTGGGCTCTGGACAGCTCCACGGAAGGGAAGGGATTGCCTGGCGGCCTCCCCGCCCCCCGACACACTCACACACTCGAAGGATTTGTCCAAGTCTGATCTGTTTAATCTTCAGTAACTTTGCACTGTAGCTGCCGCTGGCCCGAGCCCTCCGTAGATGAGAAAATCCGCTCCAGCCTCCTGTCTCCATCCTCAGCAGGGAGCAGAGCTGGGGTTGGGCCCTCCTGGTCCCCGGTTTCCTCCCAGCACCCCTGCACCCCTGGCCTTCCCTGGGAACCTCTGGGACCCCACTCTGCCCGAGATCTTATCTTCTGAGCGATCCCAGCCCCGACATCTCCATGCTCCACTTCCCCAGTCGCCAACTCAGTCAGCTCAGCCTCGAAGTCGAAGTCGCAGAAATCAAACAAGGTTGTAAAAGGGGGGAGGGGGCGCCCAGAGCGGATCAGGGCCACGTGACCCTTCTCGGACTGCAAAATGTGCTGGATGGGTTTGAACAGTGCCATCTTAAGGCGTGTTATGTAACTGAAAAACAGATCAAGGGAAGGGGGAGGCGGGAGGGAGAGGGAGGACAGGAGGGGAGAGTCGGGGAGATGAAAAACACCCCCAGAGGCCCCAGCTGGATCTGCTCCAGGGCCAGAGGGTCTGTCCACCGGCTGGACAGGGGAGCACTGAGGGCCTGCCCCTGCCGTGGCCCGGGAAGCTGGCTTAGGGGGCAGCTGGGGCTGCTGGCCCAGCAGGATGTTTTCCAGAAATAATTCTTGGCCTGGGGTGCTGTTCACGCTGGGCTCTCTGGCAGGGTCCAAGAGCTGACGGGTGCGCGTGTCCCTGGTTCCAGGCCTGGTGCTGTGCCCTCGGCTGGGTTGGAATGTCCTGCCGGGACTCAGTCACACCATGCCCAGGCCACGGGCACAGTGTGTGTGGGGGTGGGAGGGGGCTGTTAGCCTTCCTGGTGGCCGTGCTCTCAGGACAGGCGTCTGGTTTTTCAGGAAACACTCGAGAAGCTCGCCCTCAGTGTGAGCGACATCTTCCTCAAAGCAGTCACCTTGGGGGGGCTCTCTCCGGTGACACCCCCCAGCTCCCTGCTGTCTGGCCTTCTGCAGGGCTCCAGAGAGACCTGCCAGAGAAGACTCTGCCTCCCGTGGGGTGGATGGGGCTCTGGAAGCAGCCCCAGTCCTCGAGGCGAGCTGCCTGGGTCAGCTGAGTGACCAGGGCTGCAGCCCGTCCTGGCCTTGAGGGTGGCGTGGGGGCACTAGGGTGTCAGGCCAGGACAGAAGAGAGCAGTTTCCACAGTCAGGTCGGCCCCATGGGGCTGCTGTGGGGGCTCTAGCCCCTTTCAGGAGGGAGTTCCAGGTCCTACCCTGCCCATTCTCTGCCCAGGCCCCGCACCCGTGGGTGCAGATGCGCACAACCTGCTGTGCTGGGCTGGCTCCCTGACCTCCGCGCCCCCACCCGCCGCCGTGCCAGCCTGGCGGGAGCACATCCCCGGAGCCAGATCCCAGCTCAGAGATCCTGGGTCAGCTCTTTCACCCTGGCCCCATGCCTGGGGCAAAGTGCTTGACCTCGGAGCCTCCGTCTTAGAGAGGAGGCCAGGCTGTCTGCATCACGGCTTGGCAGGGCCCGACTACGCTCCAGCTGGGGGCGCCTCGCAACGTCAGAATGGCCCTGTCCTCCCCAGGTCAGAAGGACAGCCGCCCCGGAGACAAGTTCCAGCTCACCTTCCCGCTGCGGACCAACTACATGTATGCCAAGGTGAAGAAGAGCCTGCCCGAGATGTACGCCTTCTCCGTGTGCATGTGGCTCAAGTCCAGCGCTGCACCGGGCGTGGGCACGCCCTTCTCCTACGCCGTGCCCGGCCAGGCCAACGAGCTGGTGCTCATCGAATGGGGCAACAACCCCATGGAGATCCTCATCAACGACAAGGTGCGCCAGGAGACGGACGGCTGGTCCCCAGGGGCCGGGGACGCAGCCTCCCAGCTGCTGGGCACGCCACTCACAGGAGAGGCCGGCACTTTCCTGGGGGCCCCCCTCCTTGGGAAAGTTGGGGGGCATCCACGGTCTGTCCCCCACAGGAAGCCCTCCTCCTGCCCCACCAGCTGGCCTTGAACTGGCTTTGGCCCCCATGCTGGGCAGACCACAGCTTCCCCAGGTGCAAGTCTTTCCGCTTTACTGCTCTGGGGGCCTGATCCTCTTACCTTTCCCTGTCGGGAGCCCCCGCCCCCCGCTGTGGGAGCAGCTCCCAGCCTTCAGCGCCCTCGCCTGGGCACCTGGGCACCTCGGTGATCAGTGTGTAAAACCTGCTGGGAGTTAGACTCCAGAGCCTCGCTCCTGATCTAGAAAGGGCTGTGCCTTCCTGGGCCCACTGCCCCACATTTCAAGGGTGTGAGGCTTTCGTCTCCCCGCTGGAACGCAGAGAGTGAGTGAAATTCCAGGTCACGCCGCTCTGGGCTTTGGCGGCGCGGCGCCATCTGCCCCAGCATCTCAGACGTTCTTCGCAAGGGCAGGCACCTTGCGACCTGGAGGACCCAGCGATCAGAGGCAGCTTGTCGGACCACGCAGAGGCCGGAAGGCAGCAGCGAGCTCAGCCCCCAGGGACAGCTGGTCCGGCTGGCTCAGTAGCAGGCAGGGGGAGGCAGCAGGGGAGGCGGAGCAGGGGTGAGGGACAGCGGGGCTCCCGCGACGGGGCCGCCCCACCGGAGAGCAGCCATGGATCTTGATAGGTGCTTAAAACGCAGCAAGAGAAAGACTGCAGCTGACTTAGTAGCTAGAGACACAGGTCCCCGTACTGTGCCCATAGTGCCCTCTGTGCTGTCTCCCCAGGTGGCCAAGCTGCCCTTTGTCATCAATGATGGCAAGTGGCACCACATCTGCATCACCTGGACCACTCGGGACGGGGTCTGGGAGGCCTACCAGGATGGCACCCAGGGCGGCAATGGCGAGAACCTGGCGCCCTATCACCCCATCAAGCCTCAAGGTGTGCTGGTGCTGGGCCAGGAGCAGGTAAGGGAGCTGCGGGGCACAGGCTGGAAAAGTAGGGTGGGTGCTGGAGAGGGATGTGTGAGCTGGCGGGGAGCAGCTGAGGGGGCAGCGGGCACGGTGTAGGTGGTGTCCCGGCCCTGGGGAGCTCAGGAAAGTGGGCAGGGTAGGCGCTGCCCTTAGAGAGGCCCCACTTATTTCTTAGAAGCGGACAGGGGGAGGGAGGGGCCCCAGGCCTGCAGGACCCCCTCTGGGCCGAGGCACCAGCTTCAGGACAGGAAGCCCAGGCCCCCAGGCGACACTGCGCCTCCAGGCAGAGCTGCCACCTGTCCGTTCCCGGCCACGCGCTTGCCCTGGAGCCCAGACACAGGCTGGCAAAATGGGAGCCGAGGGGATGAGAGAGGGCCTGGGGGGTGCAGACCTGCTCTCGCCCCCACCCCTCCGCCCTCCCCCTCACCCTCCACTTTCCTCGGAAGGACACTCTGGGTGGCGGGTTCGATGCCACCCAAGCATTTGTGGGCGAGCTGGCCCATTTCAACGTCTGGGACCGCAAGCTGACCCCCGGGGAGGTATACAGCCTGGCCACCTGCAGCGCCAAGGCCCTGTCGGGCAATGTCATCGCCTGGGCCGAGAACCACATCGAGATCTACGGCGGGGCCACCAAGTGGACATTCGAGGCCTGTCGGCAGGTCAACTGAGGCCCCTGCCGCGCCCGCCGCCGCCGCCCGCTCGTGCGGTGGTGACCGGAAGTCTCTCCTCGCCGCCACGCCCGCTCCCCTGGGAATGACTCAGGCCCTCGCACACGCCCTCGCACACGCACACGCCTGTTTCGTCCTCCTGCACGTGAAGCGGGCCGGGCTCCTCTGCCCCAGGCGTCACCCCGCTGGCGCCGCCCTGTCTCCGGCATGCCGCTCACAGCCCCGGCAGGCACTGCGACGCTCTGAGACTTTGAACAACGAGACGTAAGTGAGAGGACGTGAGTGAGTGAGTGTGAGTGTGAGTGTGTGTGTGTGTGTGTGTGTGTCCGGGGCGCCTTTCTTGAGAATGCAGTATTTCTCCCTTCCGCCCTGTGCTTCTGCGCTCGCGAGCGGCCAAGTCCGCGTCTGCCGGCTGTGAGCTGCTCTGCGCCTCGGCTGGTGCGGCTTTTCCAGCACATGCATTTGTCTTCGTTTGCCAGCCGATTTCAGAGCCACGTATCTCTATATTGATACAATAAATGTCTTTCAGTGGCTCATTCAAGGCCGGGGAGTCGGGGAAGGCTCTCCACGGGAAATTTCTATTTCGTAGAGAAGTGAGTTCTCGCTGAAGGGTTGAAGGCTGACCGGGTCCTGGCATCGTGCTCTCCCAGGGGGCAGGGGGCTCAGCATCGGGCGACCCTCACCCCTGGCATTCGAGGGCAGACTGGCCCGGGGAGCAGCCTGCGTGCTCGTTTCTCCCGGCTCCGGCCCAGTTCCGGATCCGGTCTGCTGGCACCCGAGGCACTGGGCTCCGTCCCTCCCTTTCCGCCCCAGCTGGTGTCCTGAGAAAGGAGGGTCCCAGAAAGCTGGACCCCAGGGCGCCTCCTCTTGCCTCTGGCAGTGGGCGACAGAGATGGGGCTTTTGGACGGAGACCGTGTGCGGATCAGGACCCAGTCACCGAGGGCCCCTGGCCGCTGGTGGAGGAGAGAGGCCCCCTGGGATAGCGTTGATGTCACCCTCCTGAGCGCTCCAAGGGGCGGCGTCCGGAGACGCTCGGGGAGCCAACACCACTCCCCAGACGAGAGGGCTCCAGTCTTGCAGCAGCCAAGACCCGGCCGGTGTCGAGAGCCTTCGACCCCGCCACCCCTGTGTAAAGCACCTGCCCCGTTGCCGCTAGTCCTTCCAAAGTGGGGAGAAGTGTGTGCGTGTGCGTGTGTGCGTGTGTGTGTGCGCGTGCGTGTGTGCCTGTGTTGAGAGCGAGAGCTCGGACGCATCGTGCCCAGAGTAGGGTGAGGCCCCTGCCCTGTTGGCTCCCCCTGGGGGCTGCCCTCCCCCAGAGCACCTGGCCTCCGTCTCCAGGAGTCTACTTAGCAAAAGGCTGGAAGTCTTTCCAGAAACCTGCCGCACTGCCTGGCTCATCTAGCTGTAGACGTCCCTTCAGGAGGAGCAGGTGTGCCGGCCCCGCTCCCTCCAGGGCACCTGTCTCCTTACACGCAGGTCCCGTGGTGTCAGAAGCCTCGTGCGTGTGCGCGTCTGTGTCGGTGTCTCTGTGTCGGTGTCCACGTGGCGTCTGCACCGTGGCGCTCTGCTCGGAGGGTCCCGGCGTGTCCTGCGTTGTGCTGTCAAGTGCTTTTCCCGAGACCTTGTGCTCCGTCCGAGCCGCCGGGGCGTGGCCTTTTGGGGTCCTCAGGGTCTTCTCTGTCTGCATGTCCCCGGGTGGCCTGTCCCTTGCCCCCTCGGTCCGATGTGTGTTCCCTGCCTGCATGGACTTTGTTCTGTGTTCTGCGCCACCCATCGTCTGTGACCATCGTGTAGCTGCCGAAACGGCTGGGCAAGCAAGCCGGGGCGGTGGTGGAGAGGCGAGACCGACGTCCCTCTCTCCTGCCCGCTCCCCACACACCCAGGAGTACTTTCACCGTGTAGGTTGAGAACAAGTCCAGACAATACCCGGTTGGGAGAGAGCGAGAGCTTGGAGTCACCCCTGAGAGCAGAGGGGCCCTCACATCAGCCATCTTGGGGCTGCTGCAGGCCAGGTCCAGAGCCTGCCCGGTGCACTTCCACCAGCCCCTGCGACCCACGACCCACGGCCCCGCACCACCTCGGCCCCAGGGCGCGGGATGCTATCAGGATCACAAGCCATCCTCTGCCTACGAGGCGGGCAGAGCAAACCCCAGATGCCAGCCTCCCAACCCGACCCTCCCTCCTGCCCCGACGCACCGCGGTGCCGGGGACACGCTGACCGTGAGCTCCCTCCGTCCCCGCCGGGCCCGCGCCAGGCACCTCGACGCCCTCACTGTGTTAACACTTGGCTCTCTGCTGGCCCAGGAAGGTAGATGACACAGCCAAAATCGAGCCCACAGTTCCCGTCTCCTCCTTAATCGGATTGGTATTCCCTCTCGCACTGACTAATACATGCCTATCTCAGGTAAGCCGTTTTATAAAATAAGAAGATAAAAACACTGTCGAGACAGTGTTTGCTTCTGCCCAACTGTGTCCCACGGCCCCGGGCGTCGGACCCTCGGGGGCCGCGTCCCCTGGAATCGTAAGCCTTCTTGCTTTTGATAACACAGTATTATTTCTCTTACTGTAGAAGAAAAAGTTTATTACCAAACAAGAGTATTTTTATGAAAGAAAAGGACAAACCTATAAATCAATTCAACCTCTATCTCCCTTGAAAATACTTTCAGGCTCCGCCAAAACGTAGGACTGAAAGCATGTATTTTGGAAGAAAGAGATACATTTTTGTATGCTTTCTTTTCCTTTTGTAGATGCCCAGTTTATTTTCTAAGACTGTAAAGACCACTTTGTCACCAGCCCTGGGACCTGAGATTAAGGGGGTGTCTGGTGGGCAGAGAAGGGGAGGGAGAGTCTGGTGCGAAGGTCACATTCATTCCACTGAGCTCCTGTTCTCAAAGGCATGTTGGGAACTGGACGCCATGGCTGGCCCCGGTGGACCCTGTGTCTCGAGCTGACCGTCCAGTGGAACGCGCTGAGGACTTGACGACCAGTTCCAGCCCAATAGAAGACACGAGGGTTGCCCATGGCTAACATTCAGAGGGTGGAATCCTTTGTAATTTTATGGCATCCAACACAAACGTGGCTTCAAGCAGTCCTGGTTTCGTATTAAAACACAGTGTGTAATTTGTTTAGCGAATGACGGGAAATGTACCGCTTCCATGCGCCGTGGACTTAAGTGCAATTTGTGGAAAGGGAACAAGTCATTGAGGAGAAAAAGCCCAATACTTAGAGTCCCAATTTTGTCTTATTTGCCAAAAAAGAAAAGAAAAAAAAGAAAAAAAAAAAAGAAAGCACCCCCCAGCGGTTGATATTGTTATCGTGTATATACTGTATAATATGGAAATTGATGTATCTTACTTTTTCATTCTTTGCTAACCAAAGCTGGACATTTTTCATATGGTCTGCAGCCTCTTGGGTATCAAGTGGGTCAAACCTTGGGACCTGCCACCTCCCATCAGCAATCCTGGAAATGCACTATTTCTACTGGTATTCTTGCTTTCTTCTTTTTTTCATTTTCTTGCTGAAACGACATGAATTGTTGAGTTTATTTTTACACAGTAAAGAGTGAAGAAAGTCTGGTCTTGTCTCTGCTAACGTGAGTCAATGCCGACCTGCCCATCTCGGCGGCCCCTGCCCCGGTGCCCAGGCGGGGGACCCACACCCGCGCCACGCCCCCCAGCAATCCCACAGCTGTCTGGTGACACAAGACACAGCAGCTGGTGTCAATGGCACCCAGAGGGGAGGTGAAGCAAGTTCCCAGCACGCGTGGGCTTGGGGCAGTTCCTCCCTCACTGTGCTCCGCCCCTCCCTGGCCCCGGCCCTGGCTTAGCGCGCGGGGCTGCAGGCTCCAGGCACCCTGCCCTCTTCTTCCCACACAACCCTGCTCTGTTCCCCTTGGCCTCACCCACGCCAGGTGAGCCATCTGGAGCTGGTCCAGGTCATGGGAGACAGGAACACTGAGCCCCTGGGCGGTGGGCCAGCTGGGGGAGCCGGCCGGGAGCTGAGAAGCAGCCTTCCGGGCCTTCCCTCTGCCACACGTGGGCCGGATTCCCCAAAGGGACACAGGAGTCCACCAGTGTCTGGTGACGACCTCGGGAGGAGCCTCATAGCCCTGGCCATGTCCCCAGCTCCTCAGGGAATACGAGGAGCAGAGTCCAGCTCCCTGCTGTCAGCCCTCCAGAGGCGTCACCGGACGGTCCCAGCGGCGCAGGAGGGCCAGCCCCCATGTGAGCTGGGGCACACACGTCCCACCCCTGCGGCAGGCAGGGCGGCTTCCCCAGTTACAGGTGTTTTCAGCCAGATGAGCCCAGCGAGGCCTCTGGTCCCCATCTGGAGGGGAGCGTGGCTCGGTGACCAGACCTCTTCCAAGGAGGCGTCCAGGACAGACAGGTGGCCTCTCCCGCACAGCTGGCTCCACGGCTAAGGCACTGGGCCCGGGGGCGGGGGGTCGACCGGGTGGGGCTGCGCAAACCTGGAGGAAGCAGGAAGACGGAGCTGGACAGCTGCTGAGGAGGGCACGCTGTCTACACACTGAGTCCTGTCACAAGCATGTCACCGAGCGGTCCCGCAAGTCCCTGGGCGGCCGGAGCCAGTCGCTTCCGGGACTGCAGCGCTGTGACCCGGAGCCACCCCTCTGCCCAGACCCTCACGGATCTGCTCACAGTGGGACCCAGGCCCCCGAGGAGTCAGTCACGGGCCAGGATCAGCCGCGTGAAGTGTGGGGATTTTTCTAACGACAGACTCCCACGCTGTTGAATTGGAAGAAGATGACGTCACAGGCAGAGTGGGGCGCTGGGGCCGCTGGAGCTGGTACATCCTGAGCCTGGGTCTGACCAAGCACGGGCAGCCTGCAGGCGGACCCTACCCACCGAGGACAGCTCTGCCACCAACAGGCCAAGGCCTCCACCTGCTGGAGGCTTCTCTGGTCCTAGAGGTGCCACCTGCAGGGGACAGGAGGAGCCCGCTGCAGACCAACCTCTCCCACCCACAGCCACCCAAGCCCTGAGTCCTGGCCAGGTCGCTCCGGGTAACCCAGAGACAGCGCAGGAGAGAGACGTGCGTGTGCGCGTGCGTGTGTGCGTGGCCCAATCATCCAGGTGGCTCTTCAGGCCTGTCATTTTGTCCCTTCCCTCCAAGGGGATAAACTATGTCTGGCTGGGTCCAAAAAGGCCGGGTAAGTACATTCTTCCCAGCAGGCAGGGCTCCGAAGCCACCCTTTCCCCTTCTGTGACCCTGAGTGCAAGGACGGGGTCTGGGCACCCCAGGAAGGACCAGGCACCCAGGCACTGCCACTGGACCCCTGCGGAGCTGTCCCCAAGCCCTCAGGAGATCCTCCCATCCACAGCCCAGGTTCAGGCCCACATCTACCTTTGCGGGGACTCAGGGCCTCTGGCAATCTCTGCAGGCTCCACCCCACGGCCACTGTCTCCCTCACCACACCCTGGGGCCCACGACCCTCGCTGACCCTAGCCCCGCCACCCATGGAACCGGGCAGAGGAACCGGCGGAAGGGGTTCATTTGGTCCTGAGGGCCACCCTGGGGAGGGCGCCAGCTTGCAGACGGAGAGAGCGGGGCAGTCACTGCACGCTGGGCTGGCCCAGGAGACCCGGGCCTGGCCCGAACCCCAGGATCTCCCCGCGCCTGCTCTTCACTCACCCTCTGTCACCTTGCTCCCAGATGTCACCCACACACCAGGGAAGTCCCGTGGCTGTGAGTCCCTTCTCCCCTGACCTTCAAATCTACTGTTTCTAAATATCCGACCCTCAAAACCGGAAGGTCGCGTCGTCTCTGGCTCCTCAAGAACGTTGCATTCACACGTTCCAGATCATGTGGTCACTTGGGGAAGAGGACAGTGGTCTCCTGGCCTCGGTTTCCCCTGATGCGGAGGGCAGGGCAGGGCCGTGGTCTCTGCTCTCCCTGTGTCCAGTGGAGGCCCCTGTGGAGGCCCGTGCAAGACCCCCGCTCACAGTGGGGCTCGGCCTCCCACTTCGCGCACCCCCCACCCCCTCAGCCAGACAACTGGCCCTCGGCAGACCCCCAATACGTGGACTGTCCCCTTGGAGTCCCTACTGTCCTTCCAAGCCCTTCGGGCCCCTGCCCTCTTGCCCACATGCGCTCGCATTTCCTGCCACCGGGGGACCGGTCTCCCAGAGTCTCCCGGTGGCTTCTCAGCTACCGGATGAATCAGGTGTGCACAGGTGTGCGGGCCGGCCCTTCAGAGGGACCGTGATCCACCCCCATTCTTCCCAAGCTCGGAGGCCTGTCAGGGATGATTTTGGGGAGGGTGGTGGGGACGGGCAGAGGAGGTGTCGAGAAACGAGTCCTCAGAAACTCGCTCCCCACCCACTCGCGCGGGATAACCCCCAGAGACTGTCCGCGAGCAGCCCCGGGCTGGGGACCCAGCCTGAGGCCCGCCAGGCAGAGGAGGCTTGGGGACTGGGCTCCAGCAGTGGAAACGATGACAAATGGTGGGGAGGAGGGTGAGAGCTTGCGCTCGGAGGCCCGTAAGGCATTGCCAAGGGAGACGTCTGTCCCGGTTTGAGTTCTGTGCTTCTCAATTCGGGCCAAGGTGGGGGCCATCTGCTAAAGTGGGTGCAGGGAACCATTTCTCTATGCAGAAAACTGACTTCTGAGGACGGGCTGTAAGCCTAGCACGGAACTAGAGGGGATGAGGCAGGGCTGGGTGCAGGGGTCCCCCAACCAC
>RJWH01007708.1:20239-37370 GCA_004363575.1 Solenodon paradoxus | reverse complement strand
GATTATTGGCTTTATCAATTTTAGATGCAGAATGTCAACTTAAAGATTTTGTATGTCTCTGGTGATCTTAACGGAGAGGGCCCCTTCCCCAGTTCTGGGATTCACACATAGATACGTTTTCAAAGATCCCAGGGTTTTCATACCTCCATGTCCCCACCCCTCTTTCCCATCTCAGTCCCCAAACCTGGCTGTTATTAAGAAATATCAAATTGAGAATGAGACACCCCAAACACCAATTAAAAAAACTGCTCTAGGGAGCAACTGAGTGAGACCCCAGTTCCCTGTCCCCCTGGCATGTAGAATCAGAACAGAACCCAGAAATGGAGTAAGAAAGTTCCTGGGTGGTTTGAATAATTCCAAGCAGGCCAGGCATGATGGTGAAGCCATGGAGGGTGAGACAAGATGCATGCTGTGATGTTCTCATGCTGTTGCTGGAGAAGGTGCATCCACTGTGTGCTCTGTGGCATTCTCCTCTATCCACGTTACAATCCTCAGCACTCTAATTTTTCAAATAAAGGTACAGCCAGGAATGAAGGTGAGTAGGCAGGCAGGCAGGCAGGAAGAGAGAGGAGGAGGAAGCATTGTGTTTGTTTTAATGTTTAGTTGTACATCTTGGTTATTCCTCCAGCCCCCACCTGGAGATGTAAGCCTCATCCCTTGGGATGTATGCGGACTGTGCTCAGCCGCAGGTGGCAGAGCTAACCGCCACTTCATTAGGGCGTGCTATATTTTAATAACCTCTTTACTTGTTTGCATATATCATGCTAGGTTGTGAGCATGTCTGCTGTGTTCATAACTGTATCCATATAAATACATATCCAGAGATAGTTAATGACTGTGAATGAAGCGGTTTGTGTGGCAGGAATGTTTCTGTAGCAGCAGTTCCAGAAATGGTGCCCTGTACGTGCTTCATACGTTTTCTTTTCTCGGAGAAACATTGCATCATAGCATTATATAGGTTTAAGATGTGCGTCTTTGTAAATCAACATTGTATAAAATATCCTGAGTTCACCACCAGCAGTCCACTTCTATCCTTCACAGTCAGACTGACTCCTTTTATCTGATTTGCCCATTTCCTTATGAGATTACTAATTTGATTTTATAGACTTCGAGTCTATTTTTGTTTGATTTGTTTTATTTTATTCTTTGGTTTTTCTCTATACCACAGATGAGTGAAATCATACTGTCGTTTGTCTTTCTCCCTTCTAACACATCTCACTGCTTTTAATTCCCTCTAGGTCTTCTTTAGGATAAATTGACTTACAATTACAATGCACTTATTAAAAAAGCCATATATGTCCTCAGCTCTTGAAATTCACTAGAAAGATAATTTCTCTGATCATAACACAAAAGAGAGATCTTAAGTGAGAAATTTTTTTTTATTTGATTTTTATCTTTGTAGATATGAAGACTGCAATTTTCTTTGCATTTTCAATGTAACATGGGAAGAGTTTGAAGATCTAAGTCAGCATTTTATAATAAGTCGAAAAGTGCTCTTTCATTATTTGAAGAAGCAACAAATGATATTAGAAAAAAGCCGAGTAACTGTTGTCGGCATTGTGTTGTGGATGTTGCACCTGTCAAAATAGATAACTCCGTGTCAAAATAGATATGCATGCTTACATGCACAAATAAGCACATATAAAGCACAGTTGCTAAAACTGAGCCTTAATTTCCTTACAGTAACTGGGGGAAATGACAAATATACCAATTTATCAACTGAACAGCTAAAGGAATGAATGCCGAGTGCTACTTGGTGGTTCTGACAATGTGTGTTTCCTTCTTAAATTATCAACAAAACATGAACTGCTTATTCTAAGCAAGCCGATATCTCCTTTCCTAATCACCTCTCCACCCCTGCTCCTTAATTTAGTGGAACTTTGGCAAAAGAACAAAAGTAATTAGCCCGTGTATTCAGCATCTTGGAGAGTGAACACACAGCTGGTTATTCACACTCTAACCAGCTGGATTCACATCGCTTGCATTGTTGTCTGGGTTTGTTTCCTTTTTCCTGGGGAGCACTCGCATTGCCAGGTTAATATTCTCGTGTCCACAGGATTTCCTGCCCTAAATTAAAGACTAGGTGTTTGTGAGCTGGCGGCAGGAAAGTGGGTAGTCATAATCATCCAGAACAAAGTGGTCACCTGCTCCCTGGGGCTATGGCATGAACTTATAGGTTGATTCTAGATCCCGGTTTTAGTTTTGCCATTATTTCCACATCCTCGGTGGATATCGTCATTGTCTTTATCATTTTTTTGGATGCTATTATTTATTTTAAGGTCTGTTTTCAAGTTTTGTCAATTGTTCCAGTAATGTTCTGTCTGCATGTTATACATTTCTGAGCAAAATCTTTGCACTTTCTGTTCATGTACTTTTTCTTAATATTTGATTGCAGTAACTTTGTTTTACAAATTAAAATAAACTCATATGTGTAGGTTCCTATTAGGGTTTGGGGGAGCAGAAGACAAAGGATGGACAAGGAAGAACAACAAAGGGAGTGACTCCGCAGCAGCGCCGAGCTGATTCCAGGATAAACCTGCGGAGTGGTCTCCAGAAAGACTGCAGCCCGTGGGCTTGCAGGCTGAGGGTCTCTGTACTCTGGGTGCAGTGTGTGACTGTGAGTTTCAGGAGGTTCATGCAGGTGCAGGATACCTCATTTTCCATGGTGGTTTGTTCCTGTGATCACTGTTCCTTCCGTCGAGAGAAACTTCTGAGTTATCCTTGTCCTGCTGGCAGGTATTTTCCATCGACTGAGCTGGGTGGGACAGGGATGTTTTTTGCGACCTAGTCTTGTTTTTCTTTATGGCAACACACCCTACCTTCTACCTAATCACCAAGTGTCCTTCACCGTTGTCCAGTGGGCTTTGCCACCACTTGTTCCCACGCCCCCCCCACCCCCGGTCCATTCGCTATTGGTCACCTCAATTCTATTGCAAGTGTCCAGGGTTGATTTTCTTTCATCTGTTCCTTTGTTTTGTCTGTTCACGTTACAACTACGAGTGAGGTCATCTGTTATTATTTTTCTTCTTTTGACTTATTTCACTTAGTGGTCATTGTCTTTAGGTGTAACCCTATAGGTCACATGACAGTAAGACCAAATATTGAGGTTGCTTCTTTTGGTCCTTATTATTCCCCGTATAAAGGTAAGGAGTTTGGGGCTTTGTCTTGCCACAAAATGTAGATCTCAGGTTGGCGAAGAATTCTTCAGTCTACACTCATGGACTGGCAGCATCAGCATCAGTGAGAACTTATTAGAGATACAAATTCTTGAGCTGCACCCCAGAACTACTGAAAAATCTGGCATGAAGTTTACCTACAAGTGTTTTAATGCATTCTCCAGGCGATTCTTGTGCCAAAGTTTCACAAGCCCAACTCTTAAGACTCTTCCCAAACTAGGTTACAGGTAACGTAACAAAATACTGTTTTTGTTTTTGTTTGTTTGTTTGTTTTTCAAAAGAAGCTCTAGTTTTAGCCATGGACACTTAAGAATGTTGGCTTGATTGGTATTGTTTTGTTTTTGTAACCATGAATTACTGATTCTTCACTTCAGATTTATTAAATTCGTGGAGCTGTCTTTCAGTGACCTTGAAAGTTGTCATGGAACGTGAAAAAAAAATCCTCAAAACAAAATACATTTTAGTAGAGCTTAAAAAGTAAGCCACTCTGGGGAAGAATCTAGAACTATTGGATACTGGACAAACAAAAGGATGTGATAACTTTCTAAGTCGGAGAGTCACTGTCCTCCATATTGCCTAGATATATTTTATGATCAAATCTCTAATCTTACATGTAAACATAACCTGTGCTGTTGTTTTCTCTTTAAACCCATGCTCAACTGGGACCTGTAGAATTATAATTATCGCTCTTAATGTAAAAATGTTTTCTCATACAGCAGAAGTGATGAATGGTACCAAAAAGATATACAGTACGCTGGACCTCCATGGTGCAGACCCTTGTTTAATCAACTCCTCTGGTAGGATATGCAATCTTAGGGCAGCCTGCTCTGTAATGCAGTCAAAACAAAACCACCCATCAGTTGCTAAGCTTATCTCTGCTGCAGCAGTGAGTAATTCAGGTAGATTTCAGCATTTAATGAAGTCTGTTGTTTTCTGTAAATTAACTGAATTTATTAAATTTTGCTGATAGAAAATAACTATTCTGGCACATCCTGGTGGCTTAGTGGTTTATTTCAATGGGTGTAGCCCACATATATCCAAAGGCCCCTGGTTCGAGACCCAGGGCTGATAACGAACAACTAAATAAAAAGAAATAAAATGAATCTTCCTCCACTCTCTTCTTGCCTGCCTGCCTAGTCACTTTCATTCCTGCCTGTACTTTTACTTAAAAAAATATTATGAGCCCCTCAATTTATAAAGCTTGAAAGGCAGGCAAGGATCTGGAGTGACACAGACAAGAGAACACAGAAATAGAAAAATACCAGAGGAAATAATATTGTATGACCTTGTAACATGTTTGGCTCCATGAGATACTGTTGGTGACCCACTCACTACCATAGGCCAAACCACTGAGTACTTTTCCAGTGTTACAGACCTAAGTCATAAATTGTGGCTGAACATTGCCTACCAGCAGGTTTAGCTTCTTTCAGAGGAAAGTATTTCAGCAGCAAGGCCTAGTCTAGTGTGCATTATGGGACTGGGGAAATGACAGGTGTAGAAACCACATGAAGGGCTGGTTTTATCCTTCTTGCCAGTGAGAGAATCACATGACTGACTTGACAACTTCTCGGTCTTCAGTTACTTCATCTGTTGGTGAGAGGGGGCACCTGTAGGTCCTCCACATTTTGCCTGAAGAGTAAGTAACCAGAATTAAAACATCTTACGTGGGGCCATGCCTAATTAGACAGCAAAGGAAGAAGCTGTAGAGTATGCCTACTCTGTGTGGGTATTTTCTACCCTCACTCAAGAGATGAAGCCTACGGAGCAGGAATCGGTGAGCATGTCCGCGAAGGGGAGGACAGACGATAGCCACAGATGAAAGGGCCAGGGTCGCAGACAAGCAGTGCATTTGGGGAGTCACTTCTCAAAGGTGCTGTCTTTTATCCTTGGCTATGGTGTAGAACTGTGTCCTAGGATCTTGAGTTCTTTTGGCATCTTTTTACTGGGCATTTTTCCATGTACAAACATTCCTCAAATCACTATTGTGTAGAATTTTCTGGTGTGCTGGTCAGTCATAGTCATATTATAGCCACAGCCCCTGCTGACACCTGTGGTCCACTATTGGCTGAAATCATCTAGATTATTAAAGTGATTCACTTTGTTAAGCAGGAAAGGAATATTTCGAAGCTCAGACCTGCCTGTGCTATGCCTTCACCTACTTATCTTTCAAAGCAGAACTCTCAGTCCAGACTCGCTTGATATTTATGAGGACAGCAGCAAGGAAGAATAGAATCTAGATGGTGGCTTCTCCTTGTACGGAGGGATTGCGCCTCTGCAGTCATCCATCTGCAGCTTAGCAAATACAATGTACTTCTGCATAGCTTTTCCCTTACCTTTGAGAGTTTTGGCTCCATTTCCTCAATTGCTTTGGGGGAACCTGACCCTTGGCACTCAGGTGATATCTGTCACTTAGACCTATGTGCTTCAGAGTAATTCAGTGTCTTGCTTATAGATATTAGTTTAGAGATTTGTCACATATCACTAGGTATTCCTGGGTCAGGCTCTTTAGAGAGATTGACTCTGCATATCTTGAAGACACTGCATCTCTACAAGTCACTCGGGCTATCTTGAGACCAGAAGTGAGTGAAAGCTTGAGGATAAAGTTGATACTTGCAAGAAAATCCTAGGACTTCAATTTTTCCATTCAATTGTGGAGTCAAAGCTGCCCTGAAACACTGGACTTTCAAATTATAGAAGCCTCTTATTGTTGAAGCTCCTTTGAGTTGACTTTTCAGTTACTTTAAACTTAATTTATTCTCCATGTTAAATGGGATTTGAGGGTTAAATTAAGACACGTTTCTATCATGCTTCTGAGTTGCAGAGGAAACATCTTGGGAATTCTGTAATTCAGAGATGGGTAGAGGCATTGCAAACATGAGTGAGTCTCTTGGATGCTAACATTGATGTGCCTACCTTCTTTTCTGTCTAGGTACAATTTCCCCAATACGCTGTGTTTCTCCTATTCTGCCCATTGTTGAACATTTACTCGATGACTGTTGTATACAGTTAAATGAAACCAATACTGTGCTACTTCTTACTTCTTAGCTGATTTAGTAGTGTCACAAAAAGGTCATGTTTTTACAGTCCATCAGCTCCTGAGTTATTTGATCTTTTAGTGAGTTGTGGATCTTTGGGATTATGGGTGATGACCCTTTGCAGGACACTGGAAATAGATAGTGCCATAGAGCAGAAGGAGGGCAGGCAGCACAAATTAAGTCTTCATTCTTTCTGGAATTGCCTCCAAAATGTTTTGTCACTCCCTTGCCCTCTTCAGTTCTTTCCTAAGCTGTGCTGACCCCTGCATCTTTCAGTGTCACTTGTACTCTATGCTCGTTATTCCTGAATGAGTGTGTGTCAGGGAACTTCCATTTTCTGTAAAACCAGCCAAGAACAGTAACACACTCTTCAGTCCTGTAGGAGACTGGCAGCAGAAATCTGCTGCCAGTCAGATGACTGAGATGCGTTTCTCAGAAGGAAGAGTACCAGGTTACCTGCCATACTTTCTTGTCCTCACCAAGAGTCTCATTACAATTCATATCCACGACAATATAGGGTCAACAGTTTATCTGAGTAGACTTGTTTTTAAAATAATCTTTTTAGTATGTAACTGGTTCCCAAACAGATGCAACAGTAGAACTCTGTGACTAAGGCATGTAACAATCTATTTTCTGGTTAGAGGTAAGGAACAATTTTAACATTTTTAATAGGTAGGGTATCCCCAAAATCCCTGTGTGGTTTGAATTTTTATTAAATTTAATCTGCATAAGATTAACAAAATGCAACAGAGAAAGCATTTACACAAGACGTATGTACACTTACTATGATTCGTCCTAATATTTATTCCTTTAAGAAATATTTTTGGAAATTTGTTTCATTTTGGGTTCACTCCCCACCCCCGGCCCTGGGTTGTGAGCCTGGATCCTTGGACTTTACATGGCCTACACCTCAGCCACTGTATCAGTTGCCTAAGCCATGAGGGTGCGTCTCTAGGTTTATTTTGCTTTCTTTAAATTTTTTCTTTATTTTATTAAAAACAGACAAAAGCACAAAAAATCAAAGAAAGGAAGGGAAAAGCAAACATAAAAAAATTAGATCAATTCCCTCCACCACATGAATGTAATCCCCACCCTGTTTCCCTTGGGCAACATCATCCTCACTGTCTAGTCCAAAAGTTTGTGTTAATCTCATCAGTTGTGTTAGTTCCCCTAATTTCTCCATCTTCCATACATAGACGAGATAATCCAATATTTGTCTTTCTCCTTTTGACTCCCTTCACTCAGCAAAACACCCTTGAGTTCTCTCCACGTTGTCATGAGTCGTGTCTGCTATGTGTATGTCCTTGATCTTCTTTATCCATTCATCTATTGACAGTCATTTAATTCGTTCCCATATTTAACTTTTGTAAATAATACTGGAATAAACATAGGAGTGCATACGTTTACTCAAGGTAATATTTTCATATTCTTTGGGTAGATACCTAGAAGTGGGATTGCTGGATTATATGTTAATTTTTAATTTTTTTTATAAATCCCCATACTGTTTTCCAAAATAGCTGCACCAATCTACAATCCTACCAACAGTGTATGAGGTATTTTTTCCTTTATGCGCCCTTTCCAGAATTGATTGTTTCTTGTTGTTTTTATATAGGTCATTTTCACTGGTCCCTCTTTGTGGTTTTGATTTGCATTTCTCTAATAATAAGTAATAAAGAACGTTTTTCATGTGCCTGTAGGCCATCTGTATATCCTCATTGGAGAGGTGTCTGTTGAGGTTCTCCGCCCATTATTTGATTGGGTTGTTTTCTGTTGTTACTGAGTTGTATGTGTTCTTTATAAGTCTTGAATATTAACCTCTTATTGGATGTATGACATGCAGACATCTTTTCCCATTTAAGGGTATCTTTTTATTCTATTGGTAGTGTCTTTCACTGTATAAATTATTTTTATTTCTTGGGTTATATCTAATAGCTATATGCAAACATATAAAATAATGGCATACATAACAGTTAATATTATTGCAATTCAGTGTGCTAAGTTGGGACTTTTCTGGTAGTGACAAAATTTTACAAATAACCTTTGCCCCGAGATACCAAATTTTCTTTGATTTCAGAGAATTCTTACTTTCCATCATCTGAAGAAGTTTATGATCTTAGTTGTAAATTAAAAGGCAATATGAATATGAGAAATATTTAAATACCACCCAGTATGCTACTATATTTCTCCAACTGTCTTACAGATCCTCTTTATTTCCTGTGGTAGGTGATTTGAGGGAAGTTGAGGTGACCTCTGTGAAAGAGGTTGAACTATTTGTTGAGTGAGTAGATGCAAGGAATTTAAGAGGACGTGTTAATTAATAGTATCAGAAAATTATGATTTGTGTGTAACAGTTAATAATCAAGTTCATTCTTCATAGAGGCTCATTTGCCATAGTTGTTATTTTTCACATGGAGCAGTTCAGCATGTAAAGGTCAACTGGAGGAAGTAGCCTTGTTTCATAGAACCTTTCTTGTGTCGCGATATACGTTGTGATTCCATTTAACCAAGGGGTTCTTTGAAATAGTAGGTTCCCTAGTTCATTGAGGAATTTGTTTGGTAGACACTGGTGGGCAGAACAATTTAAACTCAAGAGTAATTTAATCAAGAATTAACTTGAAATTAAGAAAAATCCTTCTGGAATGACAATATAAACAGTAGAGTTTCAACAGAAAAAAATCCATTTAGGTGTCTATCCTCTTATAATATATCTTTTCTAAAAAGGCACATGTACGCCTTGGCAAGTTCTAGGATAGCTAGAAATGACAGCTCCAACTAGGCAAGCACCTGATGAGAAAAAAAATTGTGACAATACTGTAAGGAAAAGAAGTTTAAATACAGATTAGGTATTCCACTGTTCCTCTTCCCACCCTACTGCCTTTCCAAATACTCTAATCCTATGATAATTTCTAACTGACATTCTGCCATCTTGAATGCCATCACTGTCCTTGGAGCTCAGTTCAGTTTTGTGATGAGCTGAGAGTTTAGAAATGTTGCCTTGGGATGTTTGATGCTGCAAAATATTAAAGCTGACACATTCTCGCTACCTGGAACCAAGAGTGAGTACCTGGGAAAAACTGTATCAGGCAGTATTCCAATTGCTCAACAACCAGTTGTTCTTGTCTGATTATTTCTTCTACTAATAAGAAGTGCCATCTGGCTGGTGTGGACAGAAGGTTGGGATTGATGTAGTAGAAAGCTAAATTTTTTTTGTAGATCTCAATTTCTCCAAAGGAAAATCTGCCAGGGAATAGTAAAACACTTCAACTTAAATACCTCTTGAGGAAATCTTGGAACTATATTTGCACGTTCTTATTATTCCCATCTCTGTCTTCTGCTACCAGGTTTCAGATGAGAGAATAACATTAGACAAAAGAGTTTAAAACCATAGCCTTAATCAGGGCTAAGGGGCAGCTACCGTGAAGACAATCTCTAGGAAGAACCAAAATTATGAGCTTCTGGGTGGTTACTTCCTTTCCAGACCTTCTGTAAGATGCCTTCTAAATACTAGGACTTCCCAAGCAGCCATATACAAAAATTGGAACTTTGTCATAAAAATATGATAACAGAAGCCTTGAACTCCATTTTGCCTCCCCCATAGCAAAGGAGTATGGGGAGAATTTACTAATGTGCAAAGAATTCTGCAACATACCTGAGAGGTGTCTTAGTAACTTTAAACTTATATAAAGACAGGGAAAGGGAATCGTTTGCTTTTAAAATAGATGATTTCTTTTTAGAACATAAGATGAAACAATCAAGAAATTTGAACACAATTCATCATGAATCTGGAGTAGAACTTGTGTGGCAATCAGGGCATTTTTAATGATAATTAAAAACTGTTACTAGTTAAAGAAACACAGGTGTTAGCTGATATAAATCACTTGAGAGGCAATTATTATTTTAAAATATGAAGGCTAATATGAATGCCCATTAGTGGTGGGCGTGCAGGTGTTTGAGCTGTTGCTTTCAGAGAAGGAGTGGATTCTTAGATCTGTGATTGGCAGTGACCTCTGTTAGGAGAGGATGCAGAGAGGCAAGGATCCCTGAACTCTGGGTGTGTCAGAAGCTAAACATTGTTTGAGCTGAGCACGCCTCTCTGCTGAGTTGCATGTTTACATTTTGTTCATGGTACTGGACAAAATGTTCACTGACTACAAAATCCTTAAGACGCAGCACAGGACTGTGGTGCAGTAAGTGTTCATTAACTTCAGTGACCACGACAGTTCCAGGTTCTTCTGCTTTTGGATATTAATATAGTTTGATTTTACTTATAAATACGTGGTACAAATGTTAGTGAACAGTTATTGGAATGGACACGGGGTTGAAAAGACACAGTCTAGATGCCAAGGGGCAAGTGGGAGTAAAAGACAGCCCAAGTGCCACCCAAAGGCTCTCCTACAAGAATCTCAGTTTTAGGTGCAAAGCCTTCACAAGCTTTAAAGAAGATAACAATGAAGGATATTCACAGGCGACAAAGCGGTCATTTTCTACTGAGTACCACCAAGACCCAAATCAGTGATGTTATCTGCCCAGTTACTGAGATGGTTAATAGGTGTGACCTCTGACATTAGCATGTGTGTTGGTGGCTAGTCATTAGCCCCTACAGCCTCAAAAAGCAACTGACCGTTGGGTGGAGAGATCCAGGCAGTGGTGTGGTGAGACTGGCTCGTGCTAACTTGTGAGAGACCATTTTTTAATTTTCAAGAATTTCGCAAGTCAACTATTTAACTGTGTATAGCTTGACAATGGCTCCGCCTCTTCTTTCTGTCTTCCCCTCTTCCCCAGGAAGCCAGTTGTATAAGTTTACCAGCAAACCAGTGGACACGAAGCATCTTGTTACATACAAAGAGAAACCTGGAATCTGAGCTTTTTGGGTCCTAACAATAGATCTTGGTTTTTCTCTAGTCATTTGGCTTCTTAATCCTGATCAAACCTCTCAATGACCTAGCTTCCAGGCACCTTATGGGTCATGATCTTTATGTGTTAACCATGCCTGGATCCTTAGTTCTTTTGTTTTCTTAACCAATTTTTAGTTTTTCTTTGGTTGTCTTGCTGTATTGGAGACCTCAGTTTACCTGCCTTTAGTCCTGACTGATGGCCTGAAGCCCATGACCTTTGATGTCTCAGAGAATTAAACACAAATCTGTTCATCATCTGTATTTGTGTAGAAGACACCGTTAGTGATCCACCCTGTCCTTAGGCACTCATCTTTTGTATATGCCAATAGCATCAGCTACAGATCAACTTGCGTGTATCCCTGAAGGCTATTTTCAGGTTACAGGTAGGGGCAGTCTGGAGGTGCTGGCAAGTTAATGCCCCATCAGGAGCCTTCATCCAATGTCTGATGGCAATTGGAAGTTAAATACTCCAGCTTCATTATTCCTCAGGTAAATAATTGTGATGCATTTTAGACAACCTTTTCCCAGAAGTCTCCAGTGGGATTGGACCCCAGTTGCCCAGAGGTAACTGGTTCATCACCATATCTCCTACTGTCTTCCTTCTCTTCTCTGTGTAATGCCCCTGCGGGTGCTCCTGGAATTATGTCCTAAATAAACTACTAGCATATCTACATCCTTATTTATGGGTCTGATTCTGGGGGAGATCCCGCCTGAGACCCGCACCACTCTCATTAATTTGCCAAGACCAGATTGGAAGGCATTTATGAACCACATTCTGAACAATGTTCAATAAGAAGGTTCTTGGTTGGCAGATCACATATTAATAAATGTTCAACTTGGCATCTTAATATTTTTGATGCTGTGCGATGGCCAATTTACAGTGGTACATAAGTGGTACTTATGTTTTCCCTTTGCCATCATCAAAGTAATGAGGAAGGGACACACATGTTTGTTTTTAACCCTATGCTTTATTTTTAATTCTGTATCGATAAATACAAAATGACAAAAGATATATTTTTATTAAACATTGCATTTGATGGTATGACATTACACAGTGTGTCACAGTAGTTCAGATTGTCATTGTGTCCTTTATAGCTATTGGGGCATAATTCTACTATAACTTTTACGATGCAATCTGTCTGGACGCTGTATCCACCACCCTCTTGTGGAACCCCTGAGTGCTTACACTTGGAAAGGTTTTGTTTGAAGAATATTTGAGCCATACTGTGAAGTCTAGGGATATTTTTGGAAACATCAAAACAGTAAAAGAATAAGGATGGAGACTAATTTCTTTTCATATCCACGAAAGGCTCCCTGGGGTACAGCTCTCAGAATACCGCAACTATAGCTCTTTTAACTTTAAACACAGACTCATTGTGTTATGTATAAAAAGTATTCAGTAGTACTGATTCTTTGCTAAAATTCACTTTTTAAATATGGAAGGTCATTGGCCAAATTCTTTTAACTACATTCAGTACTACCTCCAGGACTTTTCGTTGATTTGTTTGTCATTTTTCTACAATATAAGGTCAATTGAAGTGAACTCTGTGTGCTAACAAACATCCCTTAATTCATGTAACTGAAGACAAATATAATGGCCTGGGATGTTTTATTTGGTTTCTAGTTCATGGGACTCAACATTCTCACAGATTCAACATCTGTATTCCTGATCGGGCTGTATACAGCAATGGGTACACATTTTTTTTGGGGGGGCGGGGCTCCCTCTCAATGGATTTTTTTTAATTTAATGACTTAAGTGCTATGGTTCAAGGGAATTTGGGATTTTTATATTCTTGTGAATCAATGATGCTTCTGTGGAAACAAAGATTTTCATACGGATGATGAAATGTCATTTCAGCGCACACCCTGGGGAAGATAACACTGGCCCTTAAGAGGGAAGGGCCTGGCATCTTTAATCATGCCTTGATGATGAGAAATTTTGGCTTTCCCATTTTTAGCTTTTGATTTTTTTTAATCCTAAGAATGACTTTTTCATTTTGTAAAGTGATATTATCGCCCTCCCCCATGGTGTTTTTGAATACAAACACTATCCTTTTATCAATTTTATAATTCTAAATTGACATTTTTATTTTCTAAAATGAAACTATTGTCCACCCCCAAACCCTGATTTGAATACACACTGTTAGCACCTTAATACCTTTATAAAACTACCTATTCAAGTATGAAGCACAAATTAAAATATGATGCAGTGAGATTGTAAATACAAATCTCGTGTTTTAGATCAAACTTGAGTTGTTCCATTGCCCTGTTGATCTTTGCCAGTTGAAATACACAGCTCTTCATTCTGTTCTGGATTCCAACAAAAGCTAAATATTTCATGAGGTGCAAAATTCACCAACTTTGCTGAGGGTTTTGCTAAGGGGTGTGGTAAAATAATCTAACTTAAGATTCAAAATCCTCATCTATATTCTACTTTAATGTGAAATTCATATAAAAGAAATCCCATCTTTCTCCTTTCCTGTAGAAAAAGGAACAGAAATGGGCAACTCAACAGTTGACCATGTATAGAAGGTATTTAGTTTGCTGATGGCCTCATTGAGAGATGCAGAGGCAGTATTCCGTTTTCTTCCAACCTTATCGTCACTTTCCGCTGGGTACTTTTAGAGGCAGTATTTTGAGAGTTGGCCTATCTTCCAGGAAGATGTAGATTAAGATGGAATAATTTACTACATATCTCTATAAATAAATCTGGTATGTTCACATGTTATTTTGCTATTAGGATAGAAATTTAACCAAGTATATGCTGAAATATTAAAATAAACTCATTCATTTTCTTTTTTCCTTTGACATTTAATTTTTGGGCTACCTAGGAAAATGTCGATGCTTGAGAGTAAAGCAAAGTGGACAAAACCTCTGAAGGGATTGAATTGAGTTCCTACGGATATCTTCCTACCATAAAATGTTTCCAGGTTAGTTAGCTAAATTAATTGAACATGCAGTTTTGAAATGGAATTCTTCAAGGAATTGCTAGAGCAGGCCTAATGTGATATGCTTGCTTTTCTCACCTAGGTTTTTCACCTGCATTACAGGTTGGGTTTGGAAAAAGGAAGTCAACCTGTTTTTTTCATTTGCTGGCCTTTTTTGCACTTGTTAGAGAGTTAACACTAGTAAGAAAGTGTCCACACGGAAACTACCCTGTGGATGCTTACACACGCACACACACACACACACACACACACACAGACACAGAGTTTAGAGTAGTTCAGAGTGTGTGTGTGTGATGGGGGGGAGAGAGAGAGCACTGAAAGCTGAAATCTGTTTCCATGGAAATGGGCTAAATAAGGATTTTAACAGACTTAAGTATGAATGTAACTTCTTTGCTATTCCCAGCTCAGAACTATTGAGAGAAAAATCTGAAATAATTCCAATCTTTTACATTATGAGATCAATGTTATAATTTGGTACCTGTGACATATAATTTTAGATTCAAACTTTCTTTCTGACAGTGATAATCTTGCAGCCATTCAGTTAGCCCTGTGAAATAAACTCAAAATGAAAATCCACCCACCACTTCCAACAGCTGATTTGACACCCCAGGCATATATAATGGTGTGTTCCTCCGCTCTCAGGCTCTGCTCCGCCCTCCCCATGCAGATGTTGACTTACAGCTAATACACCCAGCATTTTCTCTCTCCATTCTAAATGCCTGTGAAATACTAGATTTCTAGAGAAAATAGAGGCCAAGCTTCTATTTTGCTTAGGCCTCCATTAACTTTTTTTTAAAGCCTAGGTGTGCTGGGACTTAGGGTCCTTCCAGCTACAATTTATTGCTCCGTTTGTGATTAGATATTAAATGGAGGCCAAGAAAACGGGTTTTTCTTCTCTTTTTCCAGAAAGAAATATAACAGTGTGGCCATGAAGCCAGAGAAGGCACCATATGCTGCTGTACAAACAACATAAAACCCAAACCTCTAGCTGTAAAACTTTAAATCATATAAACTTTTTTGATTGCTCATATGGAAAAGCAATAAACAAATGAACACATGCTTATGTTGTTAGAGAACATTGAAATAACCTGGCCCCACTGCCATTTAATTCTTTGGTGTACATCTTTCAAAGCTTTGAAATCGATGTGAACAGGCAAAAGTGGGAATTTGAAATCTTTATGCTTAAACTTCGATATCAACATTGAACAAAGTCATTGTGCCCTGGTGGAGTAGCAGTTGCGGCCGCCACCTCTGACCGAGCATAGTCTATACTCATCTCAAGGACGCGGGATTGTGTCCCAGGGTTGGGGGGTTGGGTTGACCAAAATTTATAACTAAATAAAATAAATTAAAGGCTTCTTCCTCTGTCTTCCTGCCTGCCTACTCACCTACATTGCTGCTTGCACTTTTCCTTTAAAAAAAGATTTTACAAGTGCTTCACTGAAAGATGAGATTTTAATATGAAAAGATAATTGGATAATCAACTGAGGACTAGATGTATTTGTCATGAGCCATTTCCCAGGTTTAGTGTGCTAAGAAGCTTGGGGCTTCCACACTCTATAAATTCCATTTGTAAGCCTGAAATATTGCCCTCTGGTGAAAGCTAGTCAGATGGAGAGGAACTGTGGGACTGCCAATCATCGGTAGGATGGTTTTCCCTGCTGATTTTGTTTTCGTGTAGGTGTGGGATGACGTAAATGCATATTTTAGGTGTCAGAAAAACGCAAATGGTACAAAATATAGGGCATCCTTTTTGCCTGAAAGAGTTGGTCATTTTTTATGACATGAACTTTCCTTAAACATCTTTAAAATGTCTCTTGCCTTTAGCTAAAATATATATTTATGAATGCTCCTTGATAGACAATGTTTTCACTCTTTGTGGGAAACTTTTCTGGGCAAGTGTTTGATTAATTCCACCGGGGCACGTGCTGTCTGGCACGGATCAGTGCAGAGCAACATTGCCAAGTTTGGGGTGCTGCTGCGGTGTTTTTCACAGTTGGGTTTTCTGACTGTCTCAACACTGACCTAGCTGAGCTAATTATGTGCTCTAGGCTTTGGATAGTCTTTCCTGGTTTAAAAATACTCAGTTACTCTCAGAATCTCTTCCTTTCCAGGTGTGAGGAAAATCCTGGGAAACTTAGCTCCAGGGTCTCCTTGGGAGAAATAGATAAGATTTCTGAATGTTGTGCTAGTGATTAGTCTGGTTGACAACATGTGATCTTATGACCCATTGCCATGGATATGACTTAGACATTCATGTGATTTAGCCCACATCTCTACAAAATAATACGTCATTTTAGGAACTTCTTTTATTGGTGATGATAGTAACAGAGGGGCCACATTTTGCTGTTTAAACTATTTTATGTCTAGGATGAGGCGTTTTACCAGCATTACTAAATATTTGACCATAGACTCTTTTTTCCTTTGACATTCACTAAAATTGGACAGCAAAGGAACATTTAACTCTTACGACTATTTTGTTGTTCATCATTATTGCCAGGGGACAGCTTTTATATTAAAAATAAAACTAAGTGTATTGAGTATCTAGACATATGCTTTCCAGCTTTGAAACATTTGTGCATTTAGAGGAGTTTGAAAGAGAAATTTGTCCAAGGAATTATGAAAACCTAGCTGAAACTTTCCTCGTTTGAGACTAGCAGTCAATAATTTTGCTCACAGTTTCTAAACTGGAGTGTGAATACACAATGAAGAGTGGGTGGTTGATGAGGAATAAAACCTGAGTATGTTCTCATCAAGTTACTAGGGAGGAATTACCGGTTGAGAATTCCAATAGAAAATGTGGGCTATGTTCACTTTATTCAAAAAGCAGAGATTCATTCTCCGTATCTATCTTATAGACTCCTGAACAACCATTTTTCTCAGCTCATGTTTTCAATTGTTTCTTACAAATTGATGGCTTCAGTTTCCCAGTAATTTTTTTTCCTCTAACATTCGTAAGTTTTGGGAACTATGCTATGGTTTCTCTTTCCAACTTCTCCTAATGTCCACTTGTGTGTGTGTGTGTGTGTCTGAGAGAGAGAGAGAGAGAGAGAGAGAGAGAGAGAGAGAGAGAGAGA
>RJWH01007708.1:0-20139 GCA_004363575.1 Solenodon paradoxus | reverse complement strand
ATGGAAAACATCACTTCTTAAGATGGGGAGTTGGCAAGATAGAGTGACCAACCCATATGTCTTTCCTCCTCCTTTTCTGTTTGTTTGTCTGGATTGCAAAGCAAACGTTCTAGGTATATATTCACAATTCCAGACCGTGAGAGAGAATTCTGTGGTTTTAGGTATCTGCTGTGTCTCAGTAAATTCCATAAAATGTTATCTATTTCTAAATTCCAAGAAACTTCTACTTCCCCTGCTTTCTATTGTACTGTGGTAGTTTCAGAGGCGCCCATGCACAAGAAACAGATAGAAGGAGAAATAATTCATTTGTATGGCTCCCTGCAGATAGCTAAAGTCCTTGACCTGCCATATCTCATAGAATAATAGGGATGGGCCTGTATATTTAATGTCCCTCAAATATGTCAGATAGGCTGCAAAATTCAGTGTCCATGTATTATGGACAATGAGAATACATACATATATGTATGTGCTTATATATGTACATATATGTACATGTATGATGTGTGGTATATGTGTATATGTATGTGAAGCAGACTCATTGGGTGGTTACCAATTTTAACCAGTCATCCATGTTCCTGTGAGGCATCATGGACTCTGTCTTGGCGATTCTGGATAGGAAGCAAATACAATTTTGTCATGATGGTAATTTAAAGAATAAAGTTCTAAATGAGCAAAACATGTTGAAGGTTCACCCTGGAAATTAAGTGCATTGTTTTGTCAGAGATTCCTGTGGGTTTTCTACCTATGAAGTTGAAATGGGTAATGGAAAGGGGATGAATCTTTGCCATTTTGTAGAAGTTTAACAAAGCACTTTGTAGATCTCAATGGACAAGTCTTCAAGTTTTACATCAGATACAGTCTACCTAGTGGCTAGGAGTCAAGAGAACTGAGCTTCTATTTGCACGTCTATGTTCCAAGACACATCTGTCCTTAAGTGTAACTAACTGTATGTCCCTGGCCAGGATTTCCTATTTTCTCACTGCGAATCTTATCAAGATGAATGAGATACATTCTGTCTCTGTTGGAGAGTCAGCTGCTGCCAGTGTAGCCATCTCAGAGTAGGGCTCACTTGGGGTCAGCCCTTCCAGGGATGTGGCAGGCTCCTACCACCCAGCACACATCTAGGTAACGTGGAGCTAGGATGCCCTGCCTCTGGTCCTTTAACAAGGCCCACCTCCATCAGCTGGCTTTGCTGCTGCCCCTTCTATGTGTGGGGCGGGTGGGCGGTTGCTATAATTTTCAGGTGACATACACTTTTTTGCAACAATGAGAATGGGGTAGCAAGCTGGCATTCCCCCTGCCAATGAGAACACAGCGCAGAGGGGTCCTTTCCTAAGTCCTGTCCTGGAGAGTATGTTTACCTGGCCCTGAAGCATAAATTGAACAATGGAAAATATGTTTTCAGAATAAATAAACGAGTGAGGAATAAACGAGTTGAAGTAGGCACTTGACTGGGCATGGAGAGACCAATATTGGGAAGCAGTTTTGGCTCGTTGGAGAAAAGGTGGCTGAGAAACTGTTGATCGCCCACTAGCCAAAATGAGGACACCAAGATCACACGCCCAATGAGGTCTTTATTAACTTAGGACAGTGGTTCTTCGCCCTTGTTGGGACACAGACCTCTTTTGGAATCTGATGACAACTATGAACTCGCTCTTTAGGAAAATGTACATATTGAACATATACACACAGTTTTGCATATAATTTAATTTTAGGGAGTTCAGAGTCCTGCCCTCCCACCAACTCGTTCATGGCCCCCAGGTTAAGACTCCATAATTTAGATACATAGAATTTGGCAGTAAAGTGGCAGAATGGAGCAAGGACTGAGGCTAGGAACTAGGAGACTTCAATTGTAGTCCTAGATCTGCTTCTAATCAGCTCGGCGTATATAATATCACTTCACCACATTTCAGTTTTCTTACGTGAAGAACGTGGGGGTAAGCTTGGTTCTATCCAAAGATTGATGGGGTGTCAACATTCTGGAGGGAGCAGAGGCTGACACAGGAATAGCACTCCATCCACAAAGGGTCCTCTGTGGGTTGCCACCTTGGCACGCATTGATTTCTTTGTGCTTTGAAAGAAAGCCCTCTGTCCCCACCAGGCAGGCTCCTCTGAGCCGCTGTGGTGCTCATGTTAATTTAAACTGAAGATCAGTCCAGAGCCCAGGGCTCTCTGGCTGCCCCACTTCCTCTTCCTTGCGTAGTGCGCTCAGAGATATCAAAGAGCACTTGGACAGGTCGCCTGTGCAGGAGGGGCAGGTGAGAGGGGGCACTGCCAGGTGGGCTGGGGAGGACATCCTGACACTGCCTATTCAGGTGAAGGGACTCCAGTGCATCGCCTCTCTGCTTTCTCCTGGACTGGCATGAACCAGAAATCAACAGTTGTAACCACCACAGGGAGGATCTCTGCAATGTGCTGGCTGCAGCCATTGTCACTTATTTGCCAGAGAATCCACTAGTACTAATTTAATCCTTTCCTTTGTGTCGTAGCTTTGCCACATTTTTCAGAAATAAGAACTCTGTCTTCAAATACCTGGTGTTTTTGTTGTTGTTGTCGTTTTTTTATGTAGCCCAAACTTAAAAGCAGACTACCCAGAGGGAATCATCAGATGTCTTCAGACAAGTCAGGCACAGTAATGGATTAGTCAGAGCTTCCCCCCCAACCCCCATCCCATGCGCCTGCATCCATCCTTTGTGGACTCCCTTCGAACCCCCACAGCCTGGGCTCGCCCTCCTGTACCCCACCAAAGGGTGATCAGAACCCCCACAGCCTGGGCTCGTCCTCCTGTACCCCACCAAAGGGTGATCAGAACCCCCACAGCCTGGGCTCGTCCTCCTGTACCCCACCAAAGGGTGATCAGAACCCCCACAGCCTGGGCTCGTCCTCCTGTACCCCACCAAAGGGTGATGAGCTGAATTTTGAATGTACTGAAAATGAACAGGACAAATCATTTCACCTAATTGCACAGATGCCCTCGTGCTGCTGCGTGGAACAGGCAAATCATGAATAATATGCCTCCCATCCTTTCTCTCTACCACTTCTTCACGTGAGGTGAGCGCTTTCTGAACGCCTCACTCCTCACAGTGAATCTGCAAATCTCTCAAAAGTAGGTCCTCCGAGGGCAGAGAGTTTTTAATTTGATTTGTTCACTGCTCTGTCCCTTGTCTCAAGAAACAGCCGGATGATGTTAGGCACTAAGTAAAAATTTGCTGAATTTAAAGATAATTACTGTTATTGTCCCCATTTTAAAGGTGAGGAACAGATTCAGGGCTACCTGTCTGCGGAGGGCACCATGTGTGCCCAGGAGGCACTGCCTCAGGCCACATCCCCAAGGTGGCTCCCAGACCACCTGTTCTTGAGCTAGAAACAGTCCAGCTCAGCTAATGGCGCCAGTGGCAAAAAGCGAGTCATGGTCCCAGAATGCCACTTAGAACAACCCAACCCGGTAGTGGCTAGTTTAAAGAAGAGGGCTGTCGGGGGATTTGTTTAGTATAGTTGACTGCATGACTAACTGGAGCCAGGGAGGATGGCAGCTGATTATCTCACTTCTGATTGAAAATCGAAGGGGCAAAAGTGGTAGGCAAGATGGAAACAAAACAAGCAAACACGAAACCCACAAGCCGAACCAAAGTAAAAGGAAGCCTCAGCTCCCAAAGCAAAGAAAACAAAACTTAAGAGGTGGAACAACATAGAGGGAGTTTCATGAGGGTTTCTGGTGTTTTTCCCCTGTGGAACAAATGTCCTTGTTTTAGCCCGAGGAGCCCTCCCGCTACTTGGGGGCCTCCGCCGTGCCCTAGAACGACATGGCCATGCCCTGTTTCAGTGATCGTCTTCTTTCTTGTAAATCCCAAGGGCCTTGTGCATTTACATCTTTTTCTCGAGTCTCACTTAATAAGAGAAAAACACACTTATCCTGACTTTTTTTCTTATGAATGATCAAGGAAGCCCAAGTATCACAGTTTTGTTTTGTTTTGCTTTTTTTAGTTGACCAGGAGAAATAGATTTGATGAATGAAATATTTTCTTTGGTAAACAAACAACAAACACCAACTCAAAACCAACCAAATAAGTTTCTTTGGTAAAGTGAACATTAATGTCTTGGTTGGATTCATTAAATTTAAGAGAATACTTTTGCAAGTGTTTGGTAGGTCATTCCTTCCTGCTTTATAGCAATTAAAAATGTATAACTTCATGGAGTAAAGTCTTAACTTTTATGGGGATGTGATTCTGAGTTACTTCTAAAGTTTCTTCTCCATGGTGGGGTTGAATCAATACTGGCAGACCAATAATCAATAATAAACAAATAATGCTCTAACAATAAATCATAAATAATTAATCCTGGCATGCAGAATCCCCCAGTTAAAAAAAATCATTCCACAGTCAGATTTCCACAAGCCTTGATTTCAAGTGCTGAAAAGAGAATTGTCAAGGTTGAAAATGCCCTTCATTTAAAAATACAATATCCCAAGGTATACAGAAACGCAGTCAGGTTGGAAAAGTACTCTCTGTCATAAAACAAAGTTCTACAGGAAGTCATTCTGGTTGACAAAACTGAATGATTAATTTCTCAACAAAATCCATTTAATTGTCGTGTGTGTTGTATCAGTTTTGTGGAGTCTTGTTAACCCAAGGTATTCCACGTGGCCGACACTAAATCAATGGCTGATTTAGAATACTGTTGAGAAAATGGTTTAGTAACATGTGATTTACGAATAAACCAATCCCCTCTTCATCTGTGTTTTATGAATAATAGCCTACTAGTTACAGGCCCTTTGGAGAGAGAGAATTGATCGTACATCTATTATGCAAACTTGCCCTTTTTCAAGGATTTTATTTGTCCTCAGATTAAAGCTCATTATCTTCTAGTGAGTGCATGACACATTGGTGTGATCACTTAGTGTGTCTGCAGGAGGGACTGAACAAGTGCGTAACACACTAGCTACAATCTCCTGCACATTTTTTTAGAACTGTGTGAACAACGGTACATGAAATAGAAAGCACGGATTTGCACTTGGTGTGGTTACACCTGAACACTGGACGTTTTTGCTGTTTGAAATGACAATGGCAAACCTAAATCCCAGACATTACTCAGACATTTAAAAATTCCTTCCCTGTGGCCAAAAAAGTCCTATGTTCCTTCCTTGGATATGTACTTTGAAGGGAGTAGTAGCCCTCATATGAGAAGATCTAAAGCTGGCCTGCCTTGTCGTAGGCATGCTGGAATAATGGAAATCCTCTAGTAGTCACCCCAATGGTGGGGGGGTGGCTTTCTGCTCCTAGGTCTCAGTTTTCTCCTCCGTGGAGGATGGAGAGGTTGCACAATTAAGTCCGCTAAGGTCCAGAAAAGCAAGGTTGTTTTGGGGAAATGCTTACCACCACAGATGTCTAAATAAGCTACTTCTCTAAAAGGGAAAATACTGTAGACATTTGCCTTAAATATGACCAGGTTTTAGCTTCCTTTTTGTAGACTAAAGAAATTCAGGGGTCTGGGGCAATAGACACAGCCTCTTCAGATCAAACCATTTCTGTTTCGATCCTGTAGATACTGCAGGCCAACAGTAGAAGCATCTGATGAACATCTAATGTTCAGAAGGGCCGTGCAGTGAATTAGAGTGGCCCCCAAAAGGTGTGGGGGGGACCAGAAAGATGGAAGGGCAGTCAGTGTAGCGGGAGCGCTGACCATCATCATCGATCGATTTGTATAACTGATGACTTTTCGAATCCTTTTCCCCCTGCCTGAGTAACTTCCACAAAGTTTCTCTGTCTCAGGGCTTAACACTCACCAAAGAACTTTCTTTTCTCCTTTATGTCTCTGAGCAGGCATTTCTCTTAGCAAAGGCAGTATACGTTGGAAACTATGTCAAATAAAACACTTCAGTGTTCATTTCCCCTTGTTCAGCTGTGTGTGGGCCAATGTCGTTTGGGGGCATCTATGTAAAAATTGTATGTAGAGCTGAAACCAAAACAGCTGTACCAGCCGCCCTTTTTTGTTGTTAAACTGGAAATGCTGTCTCTGGGTTCAAGTAGACACCTGCTTGTCTTCCTTCACATCAGGTATTTGGGCTTGACTCTGTGATTTGGGGTGCTCAGAACCTCCAATCAAGAGCTGTAACTAATAAAGGAGCTCTGTTGGGTGATAAGTAACAAGATATTCCAAAATAGAATTGCCCCAACTCTGTGATGAAGCTGCTGTCAGTGGTTTGAAGGTGTAGTAACCAAACATACACACGGTAAAAGTAGATTAATGGGGGGTGTGATAAATTCCTTCTAGGTTACAAAATGGCCTCACCTGGGTGAATTTAGGGGTACTCACTTTTGGTCCATGGATGATGGACGACCACTCCACCAAGTGTCAGCTTCTGAGGTTCCGGCTTGCTTTTGCTGACCAGAACTTGCCCAGGCACCTCCTTTGGGGTTTCGGGGAGCTAGGTGAGACAGCTAGACCTCAAATCACAGAGTCTGCCTGGAGCTACTACTCTGCAGAAGTTCTGGAAGCCTTATTGTCTGAGCAATGCTTGAAGCTATTTCTGCCTGGCAGCTGACCTTTCAATCAGTAAGTTTTTGGCATAATACCAGCAACATCTGCAGTGTGAATAAAATAGGCATCTGCTTGCTAATAAGCTTTCTTCTATTTGATTGTAGTTTAAGACACTGTAAGTCTCCTAGGGTCGTGTGTGTAAGTAAGTTCTGAGAACAACCCTTGTTTTAAAGACTGAAAATGTGCAATGCCCATTTCCCCCCTTGGTTCTTGATTTTATTTTTTGTGGCAATGCCTACTTCTTATTTTTACGAAAGAAAGAATCACTTTGAATGTGTTTTCTTAACATAACCTCTTCGCTCTTGATAAGACCTAGGGTGAAAATCCAAGCAGACACTATCACACTGTTGTAATGTGGTCAACCACGCGGGTGCTGTCAATATCCACCATTTCTACACACTCAATTTCCTCCCGGTTTTCAGGGTTTTTCTTCTCTTTCCGCTTTTTCTTAGAGGGTGGCAGGAAAGTCAGTATCACAGGTAAAATGGCAAAGCAGTGAAAGAAGGTGACAAATGCTATTAAAAACAAGCACCTGAACAGTGTACAGGTCAGATTTGAAGGCACAGCTGCAAGAGGAATCAGACCAACAACATAGCAGAGGTAACTCTGTAAAATAGCTACCCCGTGCACTTCCAGGGCATTTTTCACCCATTTCGTTCTTGTGAAATCCTTGCCCAGAACAAATGTGGATAACAGTGGAGCGCAATTGTCGATTGTGTAGTTAATCCCATAGATTAAGCATAGCACAGAAATGCAGTCCAGTTCTACTTTCCATAGCGTCATGAAGCCGATAACCCCAAACTCCACGGACACGACCGTGAGAGTGAGCCAGACGTTGATCAGCGAGTCCGCCACCAGGAATGCCGAGAAGAAGAGCAGGAACAAAGCACTGATGCAGGAGTTGTGCAGCGGGGCGCCCAGAGAGGAGGTGTATCGATCCATGTACACGAAGGACGGGTTGAAGACAATGAACTTCACCTTGGAGGTGACAGAAAGTCTCCTCAGGGTCTCCAGGAGATCGTAGAGTTCTTCTCTGTTTGTTTCCATGGTCTTGGCCACCAAAAACATCCTGGAGGCCACTACGTCGACCTCATCATTGTACTTTTTAGAAAAGATGATGTCCTCTTGAAAATGGGAAAATTGGGGGGTTTTCAGGAAGGAATTCCTCAACATGTCTGTGAAATTTTTCTTAGGCAAGCCAGTGGACACGTTGAGTTTTCGCAGGTAATTTAAATAGCTCTCGAACCAGGATATCCGCACGAATCCCTTGGTGTATTCTAGCACATCTTCTTGGACGCTCGTGTTCCAGTACTCGATGGACTCGTAGATGTAAAACCCGATCACCGGACTATAGTTGCTGAAATACTTTTGCTGGGCAGTAGTGTATTCAATGGTTTGGGTCGCACTTGCTACGATGTTACTAAGATCTGACCCTTCACTGACCTGCAGATAGCCCATTAAGGCAAAGGAAATATAAATAAGGTAAAAGAGAACTACAAAAGGCTTGACATAGGTGTTGGTTATCCAGTCACAGTAGTAGCGTTTGAGGAAACATACCAATAAGTGACTCTCGTAAGTGTTGGCTTCCTCGCCGTCAGCGGGGCCCTCACTGAACCTGGCTGTCAGGAGGAACCTGTACCACGCCGGCTTCTCCCGCAGTGCCTCGGGCTTCGGGACTTTTCGACAGAAGATACTATGCTGGTAATTGTTTTCTATGTAGCCAGTGAATACCAGGCTGGAACCGTAAAACGAGAGTATATAGAGGTAGTTGAAGAAGATTGCGATACAGGAATTGCAGCAGAAAATCCTGGCTGCCTCAATGTTCGTGAAGGGGCTGGCCCCTATGCCAAAGGTGACCAGGTACATGGCAGTGGTGAGAGAAAAGGAGAGCATGGAGTCTGCGTAGACGGCTGCAATTCTCTCTTTAACGTGTTGGTCTTCTCTCGTTTTCCTCCAGGAGGATAACATTTCAAAAGTCCCATATAATCCATGACCTGAGGGGGCAGAAAAAGACCAGATGAAAGTTTAGCGGATGAATCTTTTTCAAGAGGGGAAGCAACTTGGGCATGGGAAACTATTGGGTCAAAGAAAATATAAGCAGCCCTGGTGGTGACAGATTTGTAAATGTCAACGATTTCTCCTTGGGAGAGACGGACGGGTGCGGTGGATCTCTGAGGTGAATGGCTAGAGAAAGGGCGGAGGGAGGAGCCAGGATAGTCACGTGCCTGCAGACCTGCGGACGCTGGATGGACTTTGACCTGGAGACAGCAGAGTGGGCTGTCTCTTGGGGATTATATACTTCGATTGTTTAGGGTCCTCGGTGCAGAGTATTTGTTTCTCTTGGTTTGCTGCACACTCATCCCCGCGGGTCTGGCTGGAGAAGGTAGCAGGGAGACAGTGCTGAGTTCACATTCCAACACCTCATTTAAGTTTGACCTAGTGGAGGGCTTTAGCGAGCAAGAGGCGCTGTGTTTAATTAGAGCCTTGATGGGGGCCTAACTCTTGCAGCCTCTGTTTTGCGCCCTCCTCCGCAAGTGTCAGGGCAGGAAGCAATAAATCTGACAGACGGGGAAGCTAAATAAGTAGGAATGTGTTTGAATGAGCAGGACAGATGGAAGAACGAAGAAGATTCTTAGGCGCTGTCCCTTTAATTGATAAAAATAAAAATAAAAGTCCAGGTGTATGGTTTGCATTTTGACTTCAGGGATCTGTTTGGCCAGTTTTGGTTGTTGGTAATTGGTGTGTCTAGCAGGTGGTGACTCTACTGACTTCTCCGCACTATTTGGCAATGACCTGGGAGGCAGAGAGCCAGATCAGTAACCTCTTTTTGTAGGTATGTGGCGCCTTTTCCAACTTGGTCAGTATTCCAGTACCACTGGAATGGCAGAGGTGTAGAGGAAGCGCCCAGGTGTTGATTTATTCCACTGCCTGAGACCAGATCTAGTGCGACTTCTCTCACTTCTCCTGGTAGAGCCTGGCACTTCCCCAGCGGGGCTCCTTGGGTCCCAGGCCACTGCAACATGGAAATGCCCACCAACATGACCCCTTGTGACTTTCAGAAGCCCCTGTCTTGGCACGGGGATCAACAGATCTAATTTTCTGCTTCTATGACTTGGCATATTCAATCCCATTATTGGGAATAATAAAATCTTTACCCTGTGGTACAATTGTCTGTTTTTAAAAAGGAATTTAAAATCTCCAGCCAAGCATAATGCTGAGCGAAGTGAGTCACTATTATCTTATGTGTATAATAACTGAACGCATGTCTTCCCTTGTGCCCAGGCTGGTATTTATATCCTTATTGTGAAATCTTGGCCTCAAATCTGAATGCCCATTTCAGTCATGACAGAGGCTTTTTTCATCAAAGGGATTTGGCATTTTATTTTAATTTACTAGGCGTCTTTTCATAGCCACTTTCAGAGGTCAGGTCAAGACTGTCAATTAGATAAGTAGCGCCGTGGCCCCTGTTAAATTGGAGGCGCCACCTCCGCAGACATGTAGTGAAAAGTGCGCTGGTTGACTGGTATCTAGTTGTTAATTACGCTGTAGATAGTTAATGTCCATTCTCAGGAGGGAAAACTATTTAAGTCTATTTCCACTTTGTTCTCTGGAAGGCTCAATCGACCTTTGATTAAAAGTAACTGAACCCTTGACAGTGAGGATAAAAAGAGGGTTAGTACCTCTGAGGCCTCTGCACCCTGGGAAAACAATATTGATCATTTCATCTTTGGCCATGCAGAATACATTCTGGTGAGCAAGACACATTTCAGAGCTTCACTGAGTATGGCAAATGGAATTTTTAAAACAGTGTTTACTTGCTGGAAACAAAAAAATGTTTTAAAACAGAGCTTTAGTACTGAGTCATTAAATATGGTAAGAAAATAAGGATGCATATAGCTGGAATTGCGTTAGTCATATCACAGAATTTAAATGGAACCAATTTAAATGGTTTTACTATCTTTTTAAAATCGGCAAGAAGTTTCATAATGATATTATCTGACCCTGACTCTTGCTGGAAAATACAGTAAGAATTCATTTTTTTTGAAAACCTTGGCATTGAGTAATAGTAAAAGCTAATTGAGAAAAGAAATGTGAATTAACAGAGGTGCTAGGCGAAAAGACTGAGGCTTGACGATCCAGAATGAAAAGAATCAAACTGCTGTCTCTGGAGTTTTGCTGTTGTATTTTAAATGCCTTGTCCATTTATAGTTTGATCATTTTTATTGCATTCTGGGTCTTTTTGCATGTGTTCTTGGTTCTGGGGATAGCTCCCTAAAGAATCTTAATTTTAATCTTAGGGGTTTTGGGAAACAGTGAATTCCCTAATCTCTCTTATGACAGGGATGTATGTGACATGTGTATTTGGCATGTGTGTGGTGTGTGCATGTGCACATGTATGTATGTGGTGTGATGTGACATGTGAGTGGTATGTGTCATGTGTGTATGGTGTGTGTGTGTGCGCGTGCATGTGCCCAGACAGACTAGAAGAGGAGGCCCTGAGAAAATCTGTCCTACTTGATCATGCAGCTCTCGTTGCTAGTCATCACTGGCCTGGCCGCCAACCATTCCCGATAGGACTGATTCTTGTTTCTCAACCACACCTCTCTAGCAGATGTCTACACCCTAGATCCCAGAAGGGAGTTGGGCAGTGTCTTTGAAGAGCACCTTGGATTTCAGGGACAATCACTGACACCAAAACTGGGGGACCATCTGTTACCCCGAGGGAGAGCTGAACTGGCCGAGGCTCAAGGAGAGGCATGTTCCAAGAGCCTTAGGACAAAAGGAATGCCTTGCTCTCTGGGGATTCCTTTGCTGCCCATAATCATAGCCAGTTCCCTTTGGTTCAGGCCTTTATGGGCACCCCTCTGGGATAGTGGTCGTATGGAGCAGCTTCCCTTAGGTTTGGAGAAAAGGACCAAGACTGGAGACAGGGAGGGAGTGAAGAGGAAATCATAGGTAGAAGGATTTCAGTGAGACTGACTTCTTCACAGGTTTCCCTCCAGCCAGCCCTGGCCTTATCCGTATTTTTTTTTCTTAGCACTTTTATTTGTTTGTTTATTTTGGTTGTCCCCTACTCTCCCGCTGCTGGCCCCAAGTCTCAAACCTTGGCCTCCACGTGGGCCACATTCCAGCTGCTGACTCAACACCTGAGCCACTAGGTCATGCCTGGCCTCATCTCTTATAGCCACTTCAGAAACCGGCCCAGTGGAAATGAAGGACAGACAGGGAGGACAGATTTTGGTGGGCTCTTTTCCTCTCCACTTTCCTCGAGTGCCACCGCCATCAGCACTCTCAACTTTGGGGCCAGGCTCCAGCAGCAGGACTCTGAGGCCAGGTCTTACAGATGGGGGCACACATACTGCATGTGGCTTGAAGTTACCTTTCAGAGGTTTGGCTACTGTTTCCTCCTTTTTAAAAGGTGCTTTTAGAACAGAAGTATTTCTATCCCCTTTACAGTCTAGTTTTAAATGCGTCTCTGTGAAGTCAGAGCTCTGTAAGGTTCACTATTCAGTCTGACTAAGGGGCCTGTGTCATTGGCACAGCGCATCACTCCGACAAGGCACTGTTTTCCATCTCCAGTGTTCTAAGCCAAGTCACAAAGACTCTGGAGGCAGTGTACACACAGCAGCACCTACACACAGAGTTCCAAACAGATTTAGCCCTTAGTGGTCCTGGGTGCCCGGGCTCATCATTGGAGGGGCAGGTCCACAGCCCAAGACCTAGAAGTGACAGACTGCATGATAGTGAGGAAGCTGGGAACCCACCCATATTCCTGGGTGTTTCCTCTCTCGCAGTCACAGTGTTTCAGGCTGAAGAGTTGCCAAAGGGAACTGTTAGAAGACACAAATTCTAAAGACAAACAGGCTTTTAAAGCAGTCACTTGTTTTTTAAAAAGCACATTTAAGGTATTTGTTTCTGTTTTGGTTCATTGCATGTCTGTATCGTCACACGCATAGGAACATTTGCATATCAGTCAAGGCACACGCAAAGGCCAAGTTCTGATTATTCATGAGTGAATGCTTTGTGGCAATGTGGGCTGGTAGCCAGGCCCCAGGATAAGGACACAATTTGTACCAGGAGTGTGATTTACATTTTATTAGCAGTAGATTGTCATCCAGTAAAATCAAATATCAGAGGATTTATGCTAATATATCTTCTTCTTTTCCAAAGAATTTTCTCTCTTTATGTGCATTTAACTTTTGGGCTTTGTAGTCAATGAAGAGGAGAAACAGCACAGATGATAAATAACACTAATGGTGGAAAAAGCTCAGCTGGCTAATCCTCTAGTCACTTAGGCCGAATCTCAGGAACACTCCACAGATTAAATCTCACTCTCACCGGGACCCTTTTCTGGGTCCTGACCAAAGGCTGCAGGTTGTTTATAGTCCACTAAGGCAGGAATCCACTAACAGATAGTTGAGAGTTAGCTGAACTTTTCCCAGTCAGCATGCTTCTGGAAACTTAGGTGATTTGTTTATTTTTGTTTGTCAATGAATAGTCACAGACAAATTGATTTACTTTGTACCTCTGGATTTTGTAAGGCCTATTTTCCTTCAGGCCCAGATTGTCCTGCCTTCTCCAGTGCACATGGCCACAACACGCTCACACTTTGATCCTCTCCATGCTAGCAAGCAAGGTTTCCTCATCCTGAGGTCCGAAAAGTAAGGACAGCTGAGAGGTTGAGGAGGTGAAATGGGGTGAATGATCTTTCAGTTTCTGTAGGAAACTTTAATATCAGGAGACAATGCGGCCATCTATAGCATGCCTGGGCAGTGCCAAATTTTATACATGGTTACAATGATGATATTCTTCTAGAAAATCCCCAGAGTATAATGACTGCAGGAGCGAAGTCTGCTCACAAAGTATTTTATCCTTAGACGAGCTTCACTAAGTAGCTCATGTTTATAAAATGCTTTTCTTTCAGTGACATCCACATAAATTCATAATTTTTGTTTTTTGTGAGAAGAAATTTTAAGTGTGTGTATGTCTGGGTTGAATAATATCTCTTTTCAAGGAGAAGCTAATTAATTGGGTTTCATTTACACTTTACCAGTCATAAACATTTACTTTCGATGCTGAATTGTTTGGTTTATCACAGCCTGTTCTGTCTCACAGTTAAGAGTGAGAGTGAAGGCGAACTCTGCTTAAGTTAGGACCGATGCTCACACATCTTATTCTTTCTACTCAAGACTTGTTACATTTGGTAATTTTAATCAGAGCATTGGGTTTTAATCTGAGAACTGATTTTCCAGCACCAGAGAGTTGCATATAAGAGGCCAAGAAGTAAAATTTGCTAATACCTCTTCCTTGGTTAAAGATAAAGTACATGTGTATGTGCACCATATAAAATCAGTGTGTACAAATGTGGCCCATAATATATGCTATGATTATTGTATAATATCTTTTCATATAGAAGACATATGTAATATATAAATATACGCATATCTGACATTCCTATTCAAACATATTTTATATATTTACATATAAAATATGTGAATATATACTATGTAATAGAGTGATATATATTCTTTTTATTTAAACATTCAAACAATATGTGCTACAGATGTTATAAACAAACACACAAAATACATATTTACACACAACATGAGCTTACTGCATAATATATTTTATCTGATATATACTATGGCTAATGTTATATATAATATATATTATGCACACAGATATACATGCACAAGATGAATCATAGGCTGATATGAAATCTATAAATGAAGAGAAAGGTAAGCATTGCTATACCAGTTGATGCACAGAAGGATCTAGAATCCCCCTCTTAGGTTCTTGGCAGGTTAAGTAGGGGAAATGCAGGGTCTCCTTGATAATGACTAGGAATCTGCTTGCATGGTGAGCTCCTGTAGACCTTTGTGGTCAAGAGGACCAGGCCTCCACAGTGACTTTCTGAGTTGCTAATCTAAATGGAATGGCAGTTTCTCCTTATGGTCTATTTTTACCAGCTCAGTGTTGTCATGTTGCCTCCTGCTGCCTGACCTATGTGGAATCTGTCATCCCATCCCCCTATTCTCTGGACTCAGAGGCTAGACCACCCAGAGGATGCCCCATCCTTGCATCTCTCTGCCTAACTGAGCACTTCTGTCTTCTTGGATCTGCACCCCCGTCTTGTTTTTGTCTTCCTTTGTGGTTAAGATTAGAAAACTAAAACTTGTTTTGTTCCATCTCCCCAAATAGATTTCTCCCATCCACTTCCATACTGTAATATGATTGGTGGAATATAAGAATAAAACCATGAGAACTGGCCACAAAATTCTATCATACAATCTCCTTGTAAATTAGCTTCACAACGACCATAGGCCATTAAAAAAAGATTCCAGAAACAAATTTTGGAATATTGTGTGGAATTACTCGTATTAAATCATGTACACAAAATGGGAGTAATGAAACTACTATAAATCTATTATTTAGACATTACTGAACCTACTGTTGATTTATATCTAAGCAGAGTATTTCCATAGTAATACCCTTTTTTTCTATTCCATCATGTATATTGTCATATTGCTAATAATGGATCTATATTGCTCTACTATAATGTATTCAGTTGAACCAGAAGAAAGTATCATTTTTGCATTTCAAAAGTGGTCAGATACCGGTACCAGTTTCGTAGGTCAAAAATGGTTGAATGATGGCAATTTTATAAGGTTTGCATTTTATTATTATTCTCCCCATGTTTCTCGTGATTTTAAGACTATACCAGAAGACTTACTAAAAAAGCAAAATCTCTCAGTTTTGCTTAGCTTAGAGCAAAAATTATTAAGAGTTCCAGTTTCTAAGTTATAACTAAATTTCTTGCACAAGAACTTTTACTCCTTTATAAGCATCAACTATAACCAGATCACTTTCTAGGCAGCATCAAATGAGAGAAAATTCGTAGAGAACTGAATCTGATCTTCTGATTTCTACTACATACAGATCATCTTAGAATTTGTGTCTGAAAGAAGCCATCATCCCTACTATTATTCTCCTAGCGGTTAATCACTTCCTTTCTTCCTTTCCCATCATTGAATTTAAATGGCTTGGCGGGGTAACTCAGAAGGAAGGAGATACCCTGGATCTGGCATTTGACCTGCTCAGAATCCCAAATATTTCTAAAGGACTTTGAAGGAGATTTTCCTTGAAGAGAGTTTTTCATCTCATCTAATCTCCACAGCTATTGTATCTTGACAAATGCAAAGCAACCCTTATAACTTAGATGACCACATAGAAACTAATATGCAAACCGTCTTTCACCACCACTTCAGTTCTCCTCTTTTGGCTGTTCAGAATGTACATGAAGCAGCAAAAATCTTCCAGATGAAGAAGGAAAAAAACTTTCCTTCTGTTCCCTTCTATATTCTCCAGCATTCCATTCCTTTCCTGATTTATGTCAGATCAGCAAAGCTGTGGAAATTTTAAGCCTGTAAGGAGAGCCTGCACAGACAAAACCTATGCCAAATTCCTTAAATCAAACCCAACTGGAGGACAATGGTATAAGTCCTCATCCTTTAAAAGAAATTCCGTAACAGATTAAAATGCTGAGTATCGTATGTTTACAAACTGCAGTTCAAACATCTCATTACTTGATATCAATATAGTTTAGGTTATTCCGTTATGTATAAGAGATATGGGTGAAATAAACGCTCTAGAGTATAGTAGCTAAAAAAATGTCAGTGAACATGTATAATGTTGTAAACCTTGAAGGATTTTGGCTTTAAAATAATCTAACCCATGTGGACAAGGGTTTTTGCAGAAGCGGGATCGTCTAATATGCATCGTGCTGATTAAAACATTCCAAATCATGATGCATCTATGCTTACATCATTGCCAAAATGATTCATCTCTTTAAGATCTATCCTTATTGCCAGAGATGTCACATAATCATCGTCTTAGCTAGAAGTACACCGTCACATCCCATTATGAGGAACTCTCAGTTTATCCAAATTCTTTCCTGTTCTGAAATTATCAGGTTAATTCTGCTTGACGCACGTGGTCTTAAATTTTTCTATTTCAAATCTATTGCCATTTTGACATTTGACTGGATCTGACCTAATATGACTGGCATTACACTGAGAATGTTCAGTTCATTGAATTTTAAATCTACAGTGTTTATCACATTATAGGCTTACTGTTGGCCAAGGAAAGATCTGTATGCAGGACTTTTTCTGAAGTGCTTTTGTTTATAAATGAGACTATATATTTAAAAAAATTATTTGATATTGCATTTAAATAGTAACTCAAGAAGGGTATCTTAAATCTGCTTAGTTTAAACAGCTATTTATGTTATAGATAGGCAAATTTTAAAACTGGACACACAGTTTATTGATTCAGAGTAGAAAATCCTTAGCATTGCATTTCTTCTTAGTCATTTGAAATGTTTATTGGCATTTTTGGAGTGGTCATCAAAAAACAAACAAACAAACAAACAAACAAAAGTAAACATTGGCCCTGAATGCAACATCTGTAGAGGCGCTCTTGCTTCCATTTCATCTTACAGTCAGACTCTAAGAATGAAGACTTTATCTGGGAAACAGAAGGGCAGCTTTCCTGAAGCCAGGCGCTGTTGGTTTTATGTGCTTAATTAGTAAGTGCTGCATATTCATTGCAAATGGGCCTTAGCTATTAAAATGCACAGCTCCCTTTCACGTGGTGACTAAGTCATTTGCCATGTCTTTGGGCTGAAAAGGTACCTGAGGGCTGCAGGCTGATTGTCAGCAGGGAAAACGGTCATCAAATTAATGCCAGTGGAAGTTCTCACAAATCACAAACAAGGGCGTTTGGGGGTCTCCAGTACTTGGTGTCTTGGGCCACAAATGCCAGGTTTCTCTGACATGATGCGCAGTGATACTGGGTCTTACAGGACTTGTCGGCCTACTGTTTCTGGATTTGCTTTTAGAGACCCTCCCCTGCTACTGGCATTGTCCCATCTCTTCTTTCTGACATATTCCTTTTTCTGGCGATTTTTTTTTTTTTTTGAAGAGGAAGGAAGAGAGAAGAGGAAGGAGCATTGAAGGAAGGAAGGAAGGAATACTTGTATTTTATTTAGGATTTACTTGTTCATTTTGGTTTTTTTCCATCCCAGGCCCCAGGACTTGAACTGGGTCCTTGGGCTGTACGTGGTCTGCACCCCACCATCTCAGTCATCTGAGGCAGACAAGCGCGCCCCTTTCTAGTGACTTTGACTGAAATCACTGAAAACATTTGAAAAGGACAAAAATAATTTTTAAGAAAGTCTCTTCATTTACTATACTTTACTTACTATAATTTTAAGAAGTACTGAATCTTTCATTTGATTTATTGAAATAGATTTTTTAGAGAAAATAAGTTTTGAATGTTATTACTGTATTTTATGTAAAAAGTAATTTTAAGAAGCTCGTACTGTTTGAACTTTCTTTGACTCAATGTGGTGGTCTTAAAGAAGTTTGAAATCTTTTCACATATTGCGAGCTTGCTGCTGACAACGTGGAGTATCATCAAACCAGGACCAATGGGCCTTTTTCTAGTTCTGACATCCTTTTTTCTCACCTGAAGACCCTGACTATCTCTCCTCAGTTCCCTGCTCTTTTTCTTCTTCCTGTTTATCGTCCCACAAAAACAATCACAACCAAGAAACTCTGTATTTTTAAAGTAAAAAGCTAAAAAAGAAAAGCAAGCATGTGATTAATCATGAGCAAAACATTTTAATTTAAACATTGAGTCAAGCCTCCCTGGAAGCTACTAATGCCCAACCCTACTCACTCTTCCAGGACCCCCCCTGGAGCCCACCATCGACCCACACTGTCTTGAGGTTATTTTAGAGAGGCGAGCTATGCTGTCTTCTGGTCAGTAGCGTTCAGGGGGAGTACACAGCAGCCTCCTTTTTGGTTGCGTTTGCAGTGACGTGTAAAGCCATCTGGAAGCCCTCAGCTTGCTCAGCCTCCACAGTTTCCCACTTTGTCACAAAAGCTACTGGTCTGCTGCCTAGATCTGAGTTCCCACAGGTCACAGAGCAGGGAGGGCAGGGTGTATTTCTGTGGCTTTGCAGCCCCACCAGCCCTGCTGAAGACTTAGCTCCAGGCAGCAGATATTTCCCGAGTAAATGCTCTTCTACTGCCCCCGAAGAGGGCATCCAGCAGGCTAATGAACACAACCATAGTTATTTCTCAGGCAGTGACAAACGTCACTTCGCGTGTCATGTCTATCTGATTCCAAATGACATTTTACTTTTACTAAAGGAGTTTAGGACAAGTTGTCACAGAAAAGGGGATGGCTAACTCTTCGAGGCTTTGGCCCACAAGAACCCTGCCATCGGGCTTGCTTGGCACGCCATCTTGAGGACCAGAGGGACAGAGCCACTGAGATTATCTTGTAACACTACAGTTTTGTTTTGACCTGTATCTCTATCAGGAAATTCTTGTGGTTCTCCAGAGAGAATAGATAGGGATTGTCACATTGTCACCTGGAAGCAGTCTCCTGAGTTCATAACAAAGGTAAGAAAAGAAGTTACCTGCCTGTTGTTCCTTTCAAGCTCTGGTACATTTATCACGTCTTGTGTGATGCTCACATCCACTCTAGCCATGGGGCGGGGAGCCTGAGGGCAGCAGACACTCTGTGCCTGACGCGCTGCCCCCCCCCCCCAGTGTCCTCCCAGCCATCATTCCTGGACCCACGGGAGGCGTCTTACTATACACACTGGTGACACGAGCGATCTCTCCAGCTGCAGGAGTAATTAGATCTTCCTTTGGACGCACGGGGGACTTAGCCTCCTTGGGAAGAGCCCCCGCTGAACCATACGCGGGATTTCTGGGTCCACAGCCCAGTTCTGTCTTCCTAACTCCTCAAGGGACACCTCTGAGGCGTGTTCTTTGAGGTCTCCCAAGGTCCCCAGGGAGACTGAGCCACAGAATCCAGAGTAGGAACATGCTTGTTAACATACTCTGAACTGTCGCCTGTCCCTGCGTCAGGTCTCCTCTCCCATACGGGGGCTTCTGGTGCTCACCTCCCAAATAAACAACTCGTTTCCAAATCCTTGTCTCAGGGTCTGTTTCTGCGGAAACAACCTAAGCCCCTGGAGCACCAAAGAAGACTGAGAGTGACTAAATACCACCAGCTGCTTACTGAGAACCCCAGGACTTTGGACTTCCGGCACGTTTACCAGCTAAAGCTGCTTCTCCCTGATGCCCAGCGCTTTATATCGGTTCCAGGACCTTTGGGCCATAGGAAGACACTATAAATGAAACAGAGTTGTTAGAGGTGTACTCCTTGCCTTTCAGGAACCCAGTCACCACCACCAGCAGGAGGAATCAGAAAAATGAAGGGCAGTAATTACCTAGCATGACGAAGGGGACTCCCAGGAAGGTGGAATTGTATTTCCCACCAGTAAGATTGATGATCCCGGCTGCAGTGAGAGTGGCCAGGGTTATGGTCACCAGCCCGAGCAGGCCTAGCCAGGGTTTGCTGCGGATGCAGTCCTGCATGGAGCAGCAGAGGATGGCCATGGTGACCACCAGGATTAGGCTGGTGACCAGGTAACGTTCTGAAACGCGGCTGGTCTTCTGGAAATCTTCCCTCAGTGAGGAGGACGTGTAAGGGTACATTTTGACTTTGCTGTTGGATTTC
>RJWH01007707.1:0-37314 GCA_004363575.1 Solenodon paradoxus | reverse complement strand
ACACACACACACACACACACACACACACACACACACACACACACACACACACACACACCCTCTACTACCCACAAGTCCAGACTGACCTCCTTTCTGAAGTCACTGGCTGCTTCCTTGTAACCTCTCAGCATTCGAAAATTGCTGACACCTCCCTTCCTAAAGACCTGGAGTACACTGCTTCTAGTTACTGCCTGCAGCCCCTCTCTCCCTCTGCCCACTTTCTCTCCAAATTGTCCACCTGCCTTAGTGTCTGTAGCCTTTTGACTTTTAGAGCCTGGCTTTCCACTGAGGTGATGCCCCAGGTCCCGGGTCCCATGGCTGCCTGCCTCTTCTCTCTTCTGCAGGCCCACTCTGGGGGACCTCACCCACGCCCCTGGTTTTAACAACCTCCTGCCGACTAAGGACTCTTGAACGTCATCTCCAGCCCAGAATGCTCCAGAGCTCCAGGTGTGTGTCCAGCTTCCTGTTCCTAGGCCTGTGGGAAGGTCCAGTCAAACTCTTTAATTTCCTGCCAGGCACTGCCAGACCTGCTCCTGGCTGGGGTCTCCAGTCCTGGTGGATGATACCACCACCACTCACTCCCCCCAGGCCACATCGTTGACTCTTTCTCTGTTTTATCTTTCACACCGAATTTGTCACCAAAGGGGGAAGCTTCACTAGTTAGCACCCACTATGTGTCCCCACTGTTCCAACTGCTTTAATATTATTGTCTCATTTAAGCACCACGTTTATTCCTTCTACCTCTTCAGCTAATTCACGGGTTTTTAAAATTATTGATATTTATTATTTTTTGTTCACATTACTACATTCATCTTTAAATATTGACATTGTGTCTCCATCTATATTTCACACCATACAATTCCTATATAAATGATAAGCATGTGCAACTGTATTTAAATATACTATATATTATAAAGCACACTAAGAAACTGTTAAAGGACATGGTAAATATGAAACAATTTTTAATTAATTCATTTTAATGAACAGTACCTTGTACCTTTTCTTTCACTTTAAAGTTATTAACAAAAATCTGTTAGTGAGAGTAACATAATTAAAAATGGTTTTAGTAAATCTTAATATTTTATGAGGCTAGAACGTGTGCTTTTAAGTTCAGTTAATGTCAATACTTAGTCCTAATGGCTATTAATGCCCCCAAAAAGAGATTTCACAAAGATAAATAGACCCAAATGGGAGAATTCTAACTTTCACTACACATTTTTAAATCATAAGCCTCACTCTTTTAATCCCATCCACCACCAATTTGCAAATGTGAAATTCTCCCAGAAAACTCTGCTTTGTCCATGAATTAAGCTAATGTTCTCAATAATGTTTTTTTCAGTTGTTTCTATAACAATGAGGTTGTTTTGTTTTTTTTTGTTTAACTCTTGAAACTCTTCATTTAGAAGACTGTAAATTGGATTTTAAAATACTCTTCTTAGTTTTGAAGACTGTGGCTATGACAATCTATATAGATAACACTGATATGCTTCTTTTTTGACATTAAAATCACATGATAATAGAAACTGTTTAAATATCAGCTTTCAAATGGCTTTTTCCCATATGATTCTTTGACACAGTTATTTTCTCCATTCATTGCTAAAATTTATCTTTACCCGAAAAAAATCTCTGTATGTGTGTATGTATACACATATGTGTACACTCACAAACCAGCACATCAGAGGTCAGCACATTTGAACACTTGTCCTTTTATTAAAGAAGCATATCTTTAAATTATACAACTTTTATGTTACTTGCCTTGAGATTATCAGTATACCTCTGAGTAACAAAAAATATTTCTATAGTCTGATTACAAAGTAGTATAAAGATTCTACTGCATTTTAAGATTTTTTTCAAATTAACCATATTATTGACATACTGTAATATTTTATGTTCTTCTAATTTCAAGTTCTTTATTGTTGTAAATGAAAGATGCATTTAGTGAGTTTGTATGTATTCTCTCCCTGTCCCAACCTCCCTTTTGTGGTTACTCCTACATGTAAAAACCACAGCATCTTTCACTAAATAAGTCATTCACAATTTAAACATATCTTTACTTTAGTAGATCACAGAAAGGACTTCTTTATGAAAACCATCATTGAAAAGTACCACAGACTTAAGTGAAACATGTTAGCAACTTGTATCCAACCACGTAACCAATCTCCACAACACATCCTATGTTCTAAAACATTTTCTTCAGCCACACCCTGGTGTGAAGGATGTTATCCCTAAACTGGAGTCGGGTAGGCTGAGCAGCGCTCAGTTCTGACCTCTGGTGCCACCAGTGTGAGGATCACACATGGCCCACAATTTAAAGGACTTAGCGGGACAGCTGCCCTCTGGGTCCCAGAACCTGGGCACAGCGCTGAAGCTTCTGCTGCATGTGTCACCATCGCTATGGTCATATGTGTTCATGTTCACTGTGGAAGTGGGCACAGAGTCGTTTTCTTTAATTGGATCAGTGGAGCACAGTAGAATAGCATCCTGGCCAAGGGTCTTCACTTCAGGATCCCTGGTTCCAGTACCCCATCATCTATGACACTCATACCAGATCCTGAAAATTTTCCTTCCATACAGGCTTCAAAGACCTGCAGATGACGAACATCTCCCTGTAAGTGCTGCTATCTCAACCTCATGCCATGGAGCTTCTCAGCATGGACTAGTGCCTCGGACTACACCATGAAGAGTAGGTGTTGCCATCCAATGTCAACAGGGTGCTCAAGAGTGTGGTCGCCAGGTTGAGTGCCTCACAATTGGTCACCCAATGGACCCAGTATCCCTGTTGATATGATGGACACTGACAGAGAGGACCAAGGACTCCCACTCACCCTAGATGAACACTCAGAGTTGAGTGTTAGCCGAGAATGCACAGCTGCTGTTGAAGCCGAACAAGTGGTCCACAGGAGGCCCAGTGGGCCTAGTTCTTGATAGAAAAAGCAAAGCAGGAACAGTGACAGAAGATCATGCAGGCAGTGTTAGGCTGAGACTGCCAAGATGCTTTGGAAGAAGCCCTGAGCTGGAATGCTGGCTACATCAAACTGTGCAAGATCTGTCCAGCCCAAAGCTTTTCGAAGACCATGGCCACCTCACAGAATCAGATCTATCTCACTGCTGTCAACTTTGTGCCAAACCTACAGGATGAGAGTTTCACCTGGGGAAGTGGCAGCCTCATCAAGGGAAAGACATGAGCCTGGTGACGAAGAAATCCACTCCCAGAGAAGAAGTAGATCTGTTTCTCTCCTGGGGAGCCAGCCACGTAAGGGTTCAGCACACATCCACCTCACCTGTAGTATCACATGATAGACCCTCTGCTCCTGCCCTCCTGACCCTTCTTGGATGAATGAAGACTGACCTGTTTTCAGGGGAACAAATTTCCTCTTCTGTGTTGGCCTGGAGGTGTGGGGACAGTGTGTTATTTCTCAGTGATTTCTGACAGTATTGGTTCCTCCTTCAAGGTTGGGAAGCAATAACCATTAACCCAGGAATCTCAATAAATGTTTATTACTTAAGCTGACAATGTATATATGAATGTATAAAGTTTTTCTTCAGCCTCCAACAATGTTTTCTGTGTGTCTTTCAACAGAATTCATTTTTGTGTGCTGCCATCTTGTCTCTGTAGTAATTCAGTCACTTTAACCATGACAAATAGAATAGTGGATATTTTCCAGTAATATTGATTGACATTTTGCCTTTAACTAGCAAATAAGAGATTTTATTCAAAAGAGATTTCTAATCATGTTTATTTCACTTAACATTCTTTCACAAAAGTACACATCTAATCAGTACATGACTTGGAGTACATCCCCCCCAAAAAATTGTAGAGGTTTGTCCTCAAGCTCTTCATATACAGAAGTTACATGTCTTGCTGATCATGAGGACATATTTATAATATTATCAGAGATGACTGTGTCATCATAATGGAGCTCATCTTCATCGTAGGGGATTGTTAACTATCATTTTTCTGTGTTTACTTTTGCCTACACTATTGGTACTATTTTCAGTCTATGGCAGTCTTTGCAGGAAACTTTTCTCTTTTGTAAGAATTGGCTTAGTTAACTAATAGTTAGATGATGTAACCTGTCTACCTACTACCTGAGACAGAAGTAATTCTTAAAGCCTTGTGATTCATTTGAGAGTCAGTAGGGTGCACAGTTCCCACCCACACCCATGATAGAGCCTCACGTCTTCCCTGAGGGCACCTCTTCTATATCACATGACATGGACAACTGATGCAAGGACTGAATACGTATGGCTGTGTCCATCCACAAATATTAGTGAAATCTTCATTTATTTATATTTACAGTAAAAAATAAATACAGAAATTTACAATTTCTTCTACATTCTAATGGATCATCTTCTACACCTCACTTTGAAGATCACTGATTTGATGTGTTCTTCCTGCTGTCTCAGTTCAATGTGACTATCACCTAATTAGTCGCTGTCAACACAATCACCTCTATCCCCACTGTCCCTCCTCCCCCGGCATCACTTCCTGGCCCTGCCCCTCCTCTCTTCCAGTCTGCCCCCAATCACACTAGAGCACATTGGAGCGCCCCAGGATCAGAGCTATGGATTATCTCCAATTGTACCCTGACTCCTTTTTTTTTTAATTATTGAATTTATTATCTCTTTTGTTCACGGTGCTACATTCATTTTTTAATATTGGCATTGTTTCTCAACCTATATGTCACACCACACCCTCCACCAGAGTTCCAGTGTCCTTTACTGCCACCTCTTCCCCTCTCTCCTTCCCTCCCCAATCCCACCTCCCTGGCAGACATCATCTTATGTCCTGTACATTTTTGCTAGGGTTATTTGTTTCATTTCAATATATTCCACATATGAGTGAAACCATCCTGCACTTCTCTTTTTATTTCTGACTTATTTCACTTAACATGATCCCTTCCAATTCCATCCAGATTGTTGCAAAAGGCACAATCTCATTTTTTTAGTAGCTGCATAGAATTCCATTGAGTATAGCTACCACAGCTTCTTTATCCAGTCATCTGATGATGGACATTTAGGTTATTTTCATGTCTTGGCTATTGTATTCTGATGGGGTTTCAAGAATTTGGGGAAGCCCGGGGATGTTTGAGTTCTGCCTTGCCACCCTCACCCCTACTAATGCTCTCCATAATATACACACATCAAAGATAGGCATGGTGGTCTCCAAGGATCCAGTTCTCCGTTTCCTCTGGGCCACAGAGACCAAACTCTGCCTCCCCAGAAGCAATAAGGAAGGTACTTTGCTTCTAAGAGTGCTTTAGTAAAACTTTGTCAGTGCATCCAGTTTTCAAACCAAAGTGCCCTGGGGCCTTCTGCTAATTGAATGGACTGAAAGCATAGCACATTGTCTGACACAGTGGGTAGATGGAAGAGTGCCCGGGGCAGTGGAAGGGCATTGAACCCACCCTGATGCTATGGCACAGCAGAAGTGCAGCTTCCCCCCACCTCTTTCCACCCCAGTTAAGGGTCAATTCTCTCCCCAAGAATTTAACTCCCATGCAATCAATCAGCCCTAAGCAACTGAAGTCTGACAGTGGGCCTAGCTGTCCCCTTACCCCTAAAGACTGGTTTCTTCTTTCTGAAATAGTTTTCTAGAAAAAAGAGAATCAAATCCGAGCATTTTGAAAATTAGTGTGCATGAGAGCTAGAAACAGTACACATGTACTCAAGATTGAAAATGGAATTATTGTGACAAGCAGTAGGGGGGAAAATGTTCTGGGCATCATGCCCAGGTCAGCAGGAAAGAGGGAAAATGCTTGGGAGTAGGACGGGTGTTGTCTTGGGGGTGACTGGAGATTTTAGTCTCAGAGTCCCTCAGTCATGCCTCTCAGAACTGAAGTAAAAAAGGTCAGTGACTTGAGCTTTGAAGTCTGGGCCCATGACACATGATCGCAGAATGCTCTCTCGGTAGTCAAATGCTGATGCTCCCCAGGACATGCCTGTCTGCTGATATAAGCATAGTAGCTATAATTAAATTAAACTGTGGGAATTAGCAGTCCCCTTCCCTATCTAAGAAGGGCCTGCTGTCTCTATCTTCCCTCTAGGACCCTACAAGTTCATCCTAGTTTATTGTTCCAGCTTACCACTAGCTCTTTCTCATGTTTGTGTATCTTTCATATTTTCCAAAACTCCATCAGCCTAATCATCACACCAGTCCGATGAGGCTCTGCTTTGGGACTTCTATAAATGGGAATCTTCACTTCAGACCATCTTACACATTTAACCCCTTGTCTAACCTCCCCATATCACCAGCCCCCAATACCTTCATCTCTTACCTTTTAATTTGAAATTCTTACTTCAAGTTCTGGCATAACTGCAGCCCTTTAGAATTATTTGGGTGGAGGAAGTAGGAGATAGAGTGGAGCCTCAGGTGAGAATGTGACTCTGTCTTAGAGAGTTACAATCTCCCCACTGCCCCCTACATACACACACACACACACACACACACACACACACACACACACACACACACACACTGTTAGGAAAAATCAAAGGCAGAGATCATGTGCCAAATGTTCTTAAATGAATCCAACATAATACACTTACATTTATTTCCCGTGAGTCACACCAAACAGCTCTGTATCATCACTGACCAATAACATTAATATTTCTTCTCTCATACATCACTTCACCAAGGCAGAGCCTTCTCTTCCAAATATAATGGCCACAGATTTTCATGATCAACTTGATTATTATCCAAGGCCTAAAATTTTACATCAAAGAAAGCAGGGAAAAATATCAACCCAGGGAAGTTTAGATCACCTCACCCCCCTCGGGGCGTGTCCTCGTCTGTCTCTGTGCACCATGAGATAGTATATAGTGCCAGAGTGATAGTATCTACTTCAAGATCCAAGACCTCGGAGTTAAGCACGAATATTGTGCAATTTCAGGGAAATCAGAGGAGCAGTGTACCTCTCCTGCTGAAAGGGCAGGATTCTATCTGATCCCAGTCTTCACAGTCCTTCTTCATAAAGTCCTGATGTCAGCAATTACTGCGCAGTTAACACACTGTCACACCCTGCCAGTGTGCTGTCAGAAAAAGTTCTTTACACAGGAAAATGCAGCAATAAAGACTCCAGGTTAGTAGAATAATATATTATGTTTCACTTTCTCTCTCACTAGGGAAGCCGGTCTTAACTTGTCATGCTTTAAAAGTCCTTTAGACAATTATATGTGAAACATTTATTAAGTGTCCAGCACATGTCAGTCACTAGGGAGCAACAATGATTAAGCAGAACACAGATTTTGCCTTCACACAGGTTTATCAGCTCATGAGCAAGACAGGATATTAATTAAATGACCACATAAAAACATGACTTGTGTTAGTGCTAGAAATGAAAAGTAGAGAGTTCTATCAGAGCAAAATAAGAAAACCTGAGCTCCTTCAGGATATGAAGAAAGAAAATAAGTCTGGAGATATTGGGGACAGCATGTGTGAAGACCCTAGGGGAGCTATCCCTGAATCATTTCCTCTCCACACTTTACTTATGTCATGTCATGACAGGACATTCTGTTAACTTTACACAATAAAGGCTCAACTTACAATGTGCATAAATTCCTTATTTTACTAAGAGAAGTACCACATGCTTTAGGTAAATAAAACCAGATTTAGTGTTCCAGAGTGGAGATATTTTTAAATTAACTTTTCTAAATCCTGTCACTTTTCCAGTATTTATTAAATTTCTAACAAACTTGTGCTAGAATTCCTCATACCCACCCTTCCAATCTCTTATGTTTTCTAAGTATTTCTAGTTCTGTCTCTCACAAATATTCCTTCCAAGTGAGTATATTCTGAATGTCAATGGAGAAGAATGTCCTTCTCCTGTGCTGTTTTGTAATCACCTTCATTCCTTCCACCAAAGTTATAGAAGGACCCACAAATGCCCAACCCTGTGCAGACCACCAGTTCCTGCTACCACCCATACCACTCTTCTCCTTCAGCGGGCTCTGACTTTAGTTATTCATCCTCCCCTAGAGTCTGGCCTTCTGTTCAGCCCTTTTCCAGATAACAAGTGGAGTCAGATCTAGGCGATGTTAATGGTCCTGGGCTATGGTCTTACTCTAGACTTCCTGCCTCCTCATACCGCCATACCACCACCTCTTCAAATCAGGTCTAATCTCTACCCATCCCAAAGAGTTAGGTCCAAATGCATTGTCAAATTCCCTTCCTACCAGCGATCTCTAAAGTATTTCAGTAAAGTCAGTCTCTATAGCCTGACTTTTATGCTTTCCTCACATACCTCCCCTGCATGCACCCACCATTTAAGCCCCTATCCCCATCCTCCATCTCCAGAGCTGGCTGCTGAGAACCAAAGTCCCAGGAGGCCTCCCCAGAACCATCAACAGAATAACGCCTGTGTCCATAGAGTCCCAGCAGCAAAAGGGTGGTACATTCAGATTAAAATAATTAATTTGTTAGATGACTTAATAGTGGGACTATTTAGAACATAGATAATAGTAGATAATTTAATAGAGGGACATATTAGGATAATTTCTTTAATAGATAATTTAAGAGGGACTTTTTACAGAGATGTGATAAGGGTGTAAGGAAACCAGAAGGATTTGTACAAAACTCAAGGGCTGGTACATCACTGTGTTATCTCCCCGGGCCTGAAGGGACAGGACGAAAGAATGGCTGCACTGAAAACATGGCTGACTTCCAACAGCCAGATCCAAGTTATCTTGCTTGTCTCAGGCTACCTGGTCAACTCATTTGGTCCTGCTGTGCTCTCTTCCTCTGAGCCTTATTCTCTAACTCCAGACCCCTCATTAAGCCCCTATGCAGTGATTCTTCTTTTTTCAAAAAATTCATTCAATTAGGATTTAGTTTACAGAAATCTGCGTATGTGTACACACACACACACACACACACACACACACACACACTTTAAAGGAAAGTACAGGCAGCAATAAAGGTGAGCAAAGGCAGGCAGGGTGGAAGAGAAAGAAGGAAGAAGCATTTTGTTCATTATATGTATTCGTCCTTGTTCTCCTGGGCCCTGGGATGCAAATCCAGGTCCTTAGCATGCATATGGACTACTTCCGGAGGACTCAACTGTCAAGCCACCGGGGTGTGCTACAGAGGTATTTTTAAGCACAGGGTTTTCCTGTCTCTAAACTAGCCTGCAGGGCTGGAACCTGATAGCTACAGGCATTAGATCAAATCTACCTGCCCCTCTAATTTCTCTTTCCTCCTCAATTGAGGAGCGAGGAACAGAGCTAAGAATTACCGCCTTGGTCCTCTGATCTCCCTTAGCTTTTTGTTAGCTGGAGACATGTATCCAGTCAGGCTGAACACTGAAACCATAAACAGTTCTTGTGGCAGCCTGATGTGAGGTCTTCCAACCTTTTATTTTTCTAGACCAACATACTTTGGTCTAGCTCATGTCTCAGCCAGTTGTGTCTAACCTGTTTCCCAGGATTATCCAACATGAAAGGGAAGGAACCTCTATAAATATTCCCTGTCCTCCAGGGTTTACTTTCACAGAGGACAGAAAGCAAGGAGGCCTGATACTCTCACAGAATTATCAGTGCACCTACCCTTGTTTTATTCACTTTCCATTACATCTCCTCCCTTGGAGACTGGGCCATGGCAACATGAGCAAGATTCAGAGGATGGACCCTTCTCCATGAGGTTCCTAGATCTTCTGACAGCAGACTGCTGCCAGTCCCACTTCCACAGCTGCTCGGGACACACCCACATGCATCTGAATTCAGAAGTCCTAACCTTCAGGACACCAGCCTGTTCCACTAGAACCATGGTTTCATAAGTGATAGTTCTATCCAAAAAGTCACTCTATAGACTTCATGTATATTCTTTCTGACCAGCCTTCAGCAGCTGATGTCATGCAGCACAATTTGTTAAATGCTCTCTGTTTAGCGGGTAGGATTTCAAGGAGTTGCATGTCCTTCCTACACCCTTTAGGACTGATAACCATGTTTTTACATAGGAAACAAAGTGAATACAAAAATGTGTTTACTAAAACCATATAGTAATATAACAAATGCTTGTGATAGAGTATTAAGTTTAAAAAGTAGGATAGAGCATGACTCAACGTCATAAAAATAAAATAAAAATCCAGGAGTAGAAAAAAGTGGCAGGACAAAATTGTAAGAGAGAAAATTTTAGTTTCTGGGAAAAAAAAAACAACAACTCTGTTTGAAGGGCCTACTCTGATTTTCCAGTAGGCTGCTCAGCACCATTTCTGCCTCAGACTTCTGAGAGAGATTTGGTTGATACAAAGGACAGCATAACTAGGAATTTTATTTTATCCAAGGTGAGACAAATTTATATGTAAAATCTGGAGAGTTTGGGAGGTGATCAAAAAGCAGAGGGATAAGAAGAAGAGAGAATATGAACTGAGGGGGAGCAGTCTATTTAAAGAAGGGGACCCAAAAATTTAGCAACAGAACACTGCCAAACCTAAAACACAGTCAATGAAAAATTTCATGGGACGGAACAGAAGGCATATTCCACTTAAAGTTTTCCTTGTTGCAACACCCCTTCTTGGTGCCCACATCTTTAGTAAAAATCTCTCATAGCAACACTTTCATAATACTGATATTTGGGGAAATAAAGGAGAAGAGGTCTCAGCAAAGTGCAATGTGGATGGATACAAGAGCTTACATGACAAAAACCCTCCTGAATTAGCCAAGAGAAGCTACATTATAGCAAGTCTATACACATCAAGCAAGCATAACAAAAAACTCAGCAGATCAAAATATTATTTATGTTGCTTGCTTATTTGACAAGCAATATAGGCTGGTATCACAAGTCATGCCGCTCTCCTGCATGACTTTCTGCCAGGAATGACTCAGAAATTCATACAGGTTCCAACTTGTGTTTTCACGTCTAGGAGTCTATCTGATGTGTGGGAGAAGGGAGTTAAGTCTCACCGAGACTACAAGTGTCTAAAGTAGTGTCTACAATGAAACATATACGTGTGTGTGGTGTAAGTGTGTGAAAGTAAGAAATGTTGAAAATCAGTGATCTAAGTTTCCAACTCAAAGGCTGAAAAAAAGCAAATAAAAAATTTTAGGAGAAGGGAGAAATAAAGATAAGAGCAGAAATCACTGAACTAGAAAAAGTCATACAATGGAGAAAATCAGCCAGGTTTATTTTTTTTAGTAAATTAATAAAACCCTGTGAAGACAAATCTAGACGGAAACAGATCACAAATACAAAAATCAGGTGTCAACATGTGATATTATTATACAACATATAGTCATTCAAAGGACGAGAGGAAATTATAAACAATTTTATGCCACCCAGTTGGCATTTTATTTGCTAACATTCATGCTAGTAAAGTGGACATTTAAGTGAAAGATATGTGCTTTAAAATTCAGTTTACAAAAATTAACATCCTTATGAAATAGACAAAACCTACACGTATAAAAGATACTGAATCTGAAATTAAAACTCTTCCCTCAACTAAAACAGCCCCAAAAAGCCTCACAAAAATTTAAAGAATAAATAATACTTATCCAAATATATACATCCAGAGAATTGAAGAAGATGAAAAACATCCAAATTTATTTTATAAGATTTGTAAAACCTTGCTATCAAATGCTCAGAAAAAAAGGGAAATTATCAAAGTTATGTTTCAATAAAAAAGGGAAAATCCTGGCTAAGATGTTAGACTGGGGCATTTAAGGAGCTCATGGTGTGCTTGCTTGGTGGGAATGGCAGTCTCACTAGAGTGCACTCTTCTGGCCATTAAACATCCCTTTGTCCACAAGGAGAACATCTCAACAGCTCCTGGTGGAAGTAGATGCAAGTCTAATCTGTCCTTGCTTTCCATCGGGGCGTATGTGACTTCTCTTAGACTGAAGCTCGGTGAGCTAAAAAGGCAAGTTATCTACGTCATACCTACGTCAATTAACATATATGCAATGATGGAACAGGAAGAAGGTAACTTCAGTAAACACCGCCATTCAAATGGGGGAGACAGTAGTCCACAGAAGTCACTGTTGGAGAGAAGCGGATATTACAATGCTGAAACACCAATGGCCTGATATTATAAAGCCTGCCCAGCCTCTCATTCATTGTTCTTTGTGATCCTGGGCACCACCCTCTGAGGAGCTCTGTCCTGGATTCTTATTCTCCTAGGTAGTATCTAAAGAGGGAGCTGGGGAAAATGCTCTCTTTAGGGGTGTGAAATTTCCTGTCAGAGGTTGGTTGAAAGTTTAACGGTCTCTGACTTGGGGTTTCTTTCACAATACCCGGTTTGCTGAAAACCTGTAAGCAGCTAGTCTATTTGCATCCAGACCATCTTATTTGCTACTATCTACCAATCAGTGTTCCTTTCATAAGACGAAGTTGTCAATTTTGCTCTATTCTTTTGCCTTCTTGTACCCAGGCTTTCTTTCAAGATGTGATTTCCTGAAGCTAACTGGAACAAAGGAGCACATTAATCAGATATTTTTCATGATTCACTTTAACCAACTGGGACATTTTGGGGGTCTTTATCATGCAAAGCCTTTTAAGTTCCTAAAATTTACTAGTTAGGAATTTGATGTAGTCAATTTTGTTTTTGTTTTTGTAACCCTTGAAAGCCTCTGGACATTGCCTATTTCATGTAATTTCTGCTCACAAACATTCAAATTTATTCTTTTTAATTTTAAATTGAAATATAATTAACTATAATGTTAACTCTATTGGGATATAGAACTCAGTGGTTTTCAGTACAGTCACAAAATTGTACAGCCTCATAAGTATCTAATTTCAGAATATTCTCATCAGAAAATCAAAGAAACCTTCTAACCATTAGCATTCATTCCCTATTTTCCATGCCCTCTGGCCCCTGTAAAAACTTTTTTTTTTTTTTTTTTTTTGTGAAGGAAAGGTACAGGCAAGAATGAAGGTGAGTAGGCAGGCAAGCAGGCAGGAAGAGAGAGGAGGAGGAAGCAGCCCTTTCATTTTATTCAGTTGTTCATATTGGTTGTTTCTCCAGCCCAGGGTCTTGAACTGGGGACCTTGGGATGTATGTGAACTGCTCTTGGTTTAAACTGCTAGGCCTCCAGGGTGCGCCTCCCCTAGAAATCATTAATCTACTTTCTGTCTCTATACATTGGCCTATTCTAGACATTTCAGATATGAAATCATCCAGAATGTGGTCCTTTTTGCGTTGTTTCTTTCACTTAGCATAATGCTTTCAGCATTCATCCATGTTATAATATGAATCAGTAGTTAATTTTTAATGGATGAATAATATTTCATTGTATAGCTATGTCATAGTTTGTTTATTCATCTATTATGGACATGTAGATTGTTTCTACCTTGGGTCTGTTATGAATAATACTGCATGAATGTTTGTGCACAAATTTTTGTGTGCACATACTTTTTCTTTTCTCTTGGATCAAACCTAGATTGGAACTGGTGAGTCCTCTAAGAGCTCTATGTTTAACATTTGAAAAAAATTGCCAAACTTTTTCAAAACAGCTATGCCATATGACATTCTCATCAGCAATGAATGGGTGCTCCAATTTCTCTATATCCTCAACAACATTTGTTATCATTTCTATTTGAGTACAACCAGCTAACTGGGTGGGAAGTTGTGTCTCATTGTCTTGATTTTCATTTCCCTAATGATTAATATGTCTGACATATTTTCATGTGCTTACTGACCATTTATAAATCTTAGCTGAAGAAATGTCTATCAAATTGTTTGCCCATTTTAAAAGTAGGTTATTCATCTTTTTATTATTGAGTTCTGGTAGTTTTTAAAAATATATTCTGGACACTAGAGCTTTATCAGATATGTATGATTTGTAAATATTTTCTCCTATTCTGTGAAGTGCCTTTTTATTTTCTTTGAAGTGTCCTTTGGAAGATCTCACAGTGTCCTTTAGTTATTATGAAGCCTATTTCTTTTTTTCCACTGCCTTGTGCATTTGTTGTTATATGTAAGAAACCTGATCCAAGGTCATAAGATTACATCAGTGTTTTATTCTAAGAGTTTTATCTAAGAATTTTATAGTTTTAGCTCTTAAATTTTGGTCTTTTGTCAATTTTGAGTAGTATTTGTATATGGTATGAGGTAGGGGTTCAACGTTATTCTTTCGCACATGGCTTTCCCATTACCTTTTGTTGAGGGGCCTATTCATCCCACATTGAATGGTCTTGGCAGTCTGGTCAAAAATCAATTGACCATAAATGTGCTTATTTATTTCCAGACTCTCAATTCCATTCCATTGATCTATGTGTCTATCCTATACCAATATCACAATGCTTAAGTATTGTGGTTTTGTAGTAAGTTTTGAAATGAGGAAATACAAATCCTCCAATTTTATTCTTTCTCAAAATTGCTTTAACTATTCTGGATCGCTTAATTTCCATATGAATTTCAGGATTATCAATTTCTGCAAAAATCCACTTCAGGTTATGATAGCAATTATATTGAACCTGTAGATCAGTTTGGAGAGTATGTCATTTAACAATATTAAGTGCTCAGATTCACAAATGCAAGATGTTCTCAATTCCTTTGAGTCTTCTTTCATTACTTTCAACAATGTTTTGTAGTTTTCAGGGTAGAAATATTATACTTCTTTTGTTAAATTTATTCCCAAATATTTTATTCTTTATTCTTTCTGATGGAATTTTTTCTTAATTTCTTTTTAGAATGCTAATTGATAGTATATATAAATACACCATTTTTGGTATATTGACCTTATATCTTACAATCTGGCTGGACTCATTAACTCTAGGAGTTTTTTATGTATTCCTTTAGATTTTCTGTGTTCAAGAATATAATCTACAAACAGAAATAATCATTTCTACTGTTTAAATCTGGATGTCTTTTCTTTCTTTCTTTCTTTTTTTTTTTTTTTTTGACTAAATCCTTGGCTAGAACCTATAGTACAATGTTGAACAGAAGTTGCAAGAGTCAATATCTTTATTTTATTCTTGACCTCAGGAGGAAAGTTTTCAGTCTTTGTTATGTATGATATTAACTGTGGGGTTTTGTAGATGCTATTTAGTAGACTAAGAAATTTCCCTCTATTCCTAGTTTGTTGAGTATTTCATAATGGGTGTAGGATTTTGTCAAATGATTTTTATGCATCTATAGAGACAACAATGTGGTATCTTGTCCTTTATTCTATTGACATGGTACATTACATTTATTAATTTTTGTATGCTGAAATAGTCTTGCATTCCTGAGATAAATCCCCTTTGGTCAAGGTATATAACCTTTTTTTACAATTGTTTGATTTGGTTGGTTGATACCAGTTAAGGATTTTTGCATCTGTATTCATGAGGGATGCTAATCTGTTGTTTCCTCTGCTATGGTATCTTACTCTGTCTTTGACATCAAAGTAATCCTGTCATCATAGACTAACTTAGAAAATGTTTCCTCCCCTTATATTTTTTGAAGTATTTGCAAAGTGTTAGGGTTAACTCTTGATGTTTGGTAGAATTCGTTAGTGAAACATCTGTCCTCAGCTTTTTGTTATGGCAAACTTTTTAAAATTAGTATTTCCATCTCTTGTTGCAGATCTGTTCGAGTTTTATATTTCTTCTTTATTTAGTTTCAGTAGTTTATTTGTATAAAAATGGGTTCATTTCACTTAGATTATCTAATCAGTTGGCTTTCAATTCTTATTGCAGAGTTCTGTTTCCCTCAAGTTCCATCTATGCTTGCTTTATGTATTTTGAGGTTCTGTGTTAGATAGATATATATATGCTTATAATTTTTATATGTTTATGGATTGATTTTTTATAATAATAAAGGACTAAAAATGTTCTCTGTCCCTAATAACTATTTTGTTTATAGTTTTCCCTTATATTTATTTTTGTTTTTTCTATGTTGATAGAAAGCCCTGCTTTCATTCTTAATTTTAGACATTTGAATCTTCTCTCTTTTTTTTCTTGATAATTCAAAGTAAAGGCTTGTTAATTTTATTGATCTTTTCAAAGAACCAAATTTTAGTTTTGTTGATTTTCTTTTTCTATTTATATTTCTTTTTTTTTTCTGCTCTAAATCATTATTATCCCCTTCTTTCTGTATGCTTTTAGTTTGCTCTTCTTTTTCTAGTTCCTAAAGGAGAAAGATTAGGTAACTGATTTGAGATAATCCTTCTCTTTTAATTAGGTGTTTGCAGCTATAACTTTCCTTTGGACTTCTTTAATTGCATCCCATCTTTTGTCCCATGTTGTTTTCATTTTGATTTATTGCAAAGTATTTTCTAATTTCCCTTGGGATTCTTCTTAGAACTATTGGTTATTCAGAAGAAATACATTTTATTTCCACATGTTATTGCATTCTAATTTATTTCTATTGTCATTGGGGAATACACATTGCTTCATATCTTTAATGTATTTAGATTTATTTTATGACTTGACATATAGTCCCTCCTAAAGAATATTCCATGTGCACTTGAGAAGAATGTACATTCTGCTGTTATTGAATGAAGAGCTCTGCTGCTGTCTAAGATCTAATTTATTTATATTATTCAAGTCTCTAATTCCTAGTCAATCTTCTGTTTCATTCCTTGTTCCATCCATTACTGAAAGTGGGCATTGAAGTCCTCAACTTTCATGGTAGAGTTCTCTGTTTCTCTTAAGTTCTGTCATGTTTCATGTATCTTCAAGCTCTATTTTATAAGCATATATGTTTATAATTTTATGTCTTCATGGACTGATTTTTATAATAATAAAAGACTGAAGATTTTTTTATATAGTAACTATTTTTGCCTTAAAGTCTACTTTATCTGACATTTCTATGACTATTCCAGATTTCTTTTGGCTATTATTTGCATGGTATATTTTTTTCAATTCTTTTACTTTGAAACTAGTTCTGATTTTGAATCTAATATTTGTTTCTTCTGGACAGCATACAGTTGGATCATGGATTTTTGTTTGTTTGTTGTTTGTTTTTTCGATCCATTACGCCAGTCTCTGGACAATTATATTCTGGGCTCATCTGACAAATGCAGCCAGTAGTAGCTAATATATACTATTAATGTTTTGTTTTACAATCTCTTCTCCCAGAAATGTCATGTAAGTAAAAATGGATTCTGCCCCACAAGTTAGATCAGTTAGTTGCTATTTCAGCCTTACATAATATCCACTACAATCCTAAAAATCCAGTGTTCTAACCCACCAAGTTTTATTTTCTTGTCATCATCCAATATATGTCAGGTAACTCTTCTGTATGATTCTCTCTGAGCAGTAACAGACTCCTTACATTTGGTAATTTAGTCATCTAAGAGTTCATCACTTCTGCAACTATGGGCAGGAGAGATGGAAAGTAGTTGGTAGTAGTTGGTACTTGGGGTTTATTAACAGAATTGAAAATAGTACATATCAGCTCTGTCCACATCTAATGGGTCAGATATATTTACCTGGTCTCAAGTCAACTACAATAGAAATGGAAATTTTATAGGAACCACTGATACTTGGTGATCAAGAGTAGTTTCCACCATACTCTTATTTACTAAACAGATAAGAATTTCATCTTTGAAAGGGAGAAGAGTGATTAAAGTTCTTTATCTTATGAAAATAAGTCATCCAGAACAAGAGTATGCATCGTGCTTAAATGCTGTATACTCTGAATTACCTAGGTTCAAGTCCTGGAATTTAATAATTATGTCACCTAAGGCATCATACTTATTCCCTTATATAAGCTTTAGTTTCCTCATCTATAAAACAGGGGTTAAGTATTACCTAGCTTTTAGGGTTATTGTCAAGATGAAATAAGATAATCTATATAAAAACAATACAGTATCACATGGTAAGCATATAATAGATGTTACCTATTAGTTAAAATCTGGAAATGATGGTACAGGAAACAAAGCCAAGCAATGGGTGTTATATCCTTTAATAATATTTCCTGCTGCATGCCTGATGGAGATGCCTCTGGGGTCTCCAGGCTGTAACAGAAAAGTGCATGGCTGGAGAGATGAGGCCAATTTTTAATGAGCCAATTTTACAACATGCGTGGGCATCTCATAATGACACTAGCTCTCGCAAGTGTGTGGTCCAAGTCAAAGAATGCTCCCTTGAGAACTTAGAGAAGAAAGTCTTAGAGGGCAATTTAAATCTTAATCGCAACCCTTCCACAGTGGAGTGGAGCTGCCTGAATGGTGGCAAGAAGCTTTGATAACTTCCGATAGTCCGAATCACATGGTTCAACAATGTCTAGGTTGAGGACTAGAAGGGAACCAACAAATGTGAGTCTGTCAGCACCATTGTGCAGGAGGGGTGGCCTATGGACTGTTATTGCTGCTGCGGCAAAGTGATAATGTCATAAGAGGACCAGATCAATGAAGTCCTCATCAGATCTGTGTGCCATCAATCCAGTATTTAGACTCAGGATTTTCATCTGAGACATGACAGAGCACAGAGGTTAAAAGCATAGGTTCTACCATCAGACAGACTGAGTTTAAACCCCCACTCTGATCATAAATTAATTGTATAAATCTAAATAGTTACTGAATAGTTACTAACTCCTCCAAACCTAAGACACTTTATCCATAAGCTGGTATATTGTTGTATTGACTGCCTTCTATTTGTCCCTCCATATCCACTCTTCATCCTTCTCTCCCCTGACCTGACTCTCAAGATATTGGCCTAGATGAACCATATCAAGGGACTCCATTGCTCTCCAGCTTTTGGTTGTGTTCAATAAATGGGCATATGGGAGAAGAGTGAAATCTTGGTATTTATGCCCCTCAATACCTCACTGCTGGGTTACTGCTGAGTGGTTATGATTCTCTCCCAAAGAAAACAGCTACTTTTCAGGCAGCTTTTTCCTTACAACTTTCTCCATGGGTTCTAGAGCCCATTACTTCCTCTTTCCTCATTAGACCTGGCATAGTAACAGTTCTCTGCTATCACTAGTCCCAAGATAATGTAACATTCTTGTTTCTTCCAAGACCCTGATTGATACTACTATGTACTTGCAGCAGTTACTTTGGGTGGCCACCTGCCTCACAGTGGTTCCCTTTTTTTCTGAGAACAGCCCCTATCCAAAGCTTAGGGCCCTCAGTGGCCATGCTTGTACTACATTTCCCTTCAACGTGATTGGTCTAAAGATGGATACCTGGCTCAGAGTGGATCAATAGATTCTCCCTCCCAAGCATATGGTATGTGGAACAGAGAGATAACAGGGGCTAGCAACTACTAGAACTGCACCAGGTTTATTCCCAAATCTACCTTCTTAGGGACCTATAGGAGCAGGCAAGAGTAGGTTCCTATTCCTCCAAATTTTGGTTATTCAACTCTTCCTCCTATCCCATGAGATAATCTATTATCCTTTCAATCCATTTCTTCTTTGCTTAACCTTCCAGAGTTGGTTTCTGCTACTTACAGTCTAAAGAACCTCAAGAAACAAAGCACCTCATAGAAATTTATGAGACAATGTATGCAGGGCATTTAACTTAGCATATGGTAAACTCTCAATAATTTTTAGCACTTATTATCTGCAAAAGTGGAGCTAATGAGAGAATGAGAATACAAGCCACTGACTTCGACAAAATATTTGCAAAATCTATATCCGATATAACACTATTATCTGAAATATACAAAGAACTCTTAAAACTCAACAATAAGAAAATGAAAAACCCAGTTAAAAATTGGGCAAAAGACCTGAACAGACACCTCATCAAAGAAGATATACAGAGGGTAAATAGACATATGAAAAGATGTCCCACCTCATATGTCATTTATGAAATTGCAGATTAAAACACCAACGAGATACTGTTACATGGTCAAAGTCCAAGGGCAGCAAATACTACTAAGGATGTGAAGTAACAGGAACTCTCATTCACTGCTGGTGGAAATGCAAGATGGTACAGCCACTTTGAAAGAGTTTACAGTTTCTTACCAAACTATATATACTCTTATCATATTATCCAGCAATGCGTGCTCCTTGGTGTTTTTCAAAATTTGTTGAAAATACGTTAACACCAAAACCCCTGCACGATGCGCTCTGATGGAACAGCAGTTAAGTCAATAATCTCTGAAGAAGTAAGCCACGGCCCCTGGGTTCAAGTCCCAGGTCCGGGAGAAAACAAACAGTGTGAACAACTAAATGAAAATAAAACAAATTTCCTTCTTTCTCTTGTCTCTTCCTCCTTGCCTGCCTACTCGCCTTCATTCCTTTAAAAAATAAAACACTCTACATTGGTTTTTATAGTCACTTTATTCATAATTGCCAAAACTTGAAAGGAGCAGAGATGCCCCTCATGAGGTTAGTGAATAAATAAAAAAAGGTACATCAGATAATGGAATACTAGTCAGCACTAAGGAGAAATGATCCATCAAGCCATGAAAAAGATATGGTGGAAATAAATACATATCATTTCCTCTCAATTTTGCTGTGAATTTTAAATTGTCCTTAAAAATTACATTTGCTAATTTTTTAAGGAAAAAAAATGGAGCTAGTTGACAGAGTTTGTGAAAATTAAATGAGTCCATGTGGTCTCTACTAAGCCTTGATACACTCCCATAGCACTCAGATCTGGAAAGCTAAATCGATTCAAGCAAATCTCAACTGGTTCTAACATCCTGCAAGAGAGACAACATTAACAGTGTCTCATATAGATACAGTCTGCAAGTGGACATGTTATTTGGTCTCTCTTCCTCTGAGGTAATAAGTTTCAGGATCTTGAAAACATGAGTCTCTGGGCTTCTTTCAACATATGGAGAAAATATGATATAAAAGAAATCCAACAAAGAAGGTAATAAGTCTAAGAGAGAGGGAAAAGTAGAAAAACAAATTCCTGGCAAAATATTGGGGTTCCTTGATCCAGCTATGCCTGAAAATGAAACCTGAAGTTTTTAGTTATGCAAGCCAATGTTTTCTTTTTATCTAGGCTAAATTTGAGATGAATGTCTATTGTTTGCAGCTGAAATAGATCTACCTAATATATAAGCCTTTATTCTCAAAAGTTTCAGGCAACTTCAGAGTTATCGTCTTTGTCTTAAAAAAGCCCCAGGAAATCATTGGGTGCAGAAATATTTCTTCTCATTTTTCTGGTAGAAGAAACTGATATGTTAAGAAACTTATCCAAATTTACAAAGCAAGTTATTGTTGGAGCCCGATATACAGCACCAGTCCCATCAGAGCCACATTTTGACTTTTGTGAGCTCCAGACAGTTTGGTCTTCATGAACTCCTTCCTCCATAAAGTTATTGTTTAAATTGAATTTATGAATGCATTGTTTTAAAGACAAAGAGGTTTCACATTGGGTTTATTGTTACAAATTATTTTTATTTTATTTTTATTTTTATTTTTTTAAAGTGCAGGCAGGAATGAAGGCAAGTAGGAAGGCAGGTAGAGAGAAGAGAAAGAAGCACATTATTTATTTTATTTAGTTGTTCAGCTTGGTTGTTGCCACCAGCTGTGGGTTTCAAACCTGGGTCCTTGGGATATACATGAAATGCATCCGGTGACCTTATCTTCTAGGCCACCAGGGCATGCCTTTTGTTCTGTTCTAAAAGAAATTAAAGTTAAAACATTTTAAAAGGTCTTAATGACCCTAATGGGAAAGTTGACCCGGAGTCTGATTTACAAAAGAGTGAGAAGGCAGGCAAATAGGGTCGAGGGGATCAATCACATAGTGAAGAAAGAACTGAAATGGTGGTATTAAACTTATTTGATATATACAGATGTGGATTTACTATGACACATACCTTAAACCTATATGATGTTATGATGTTGGTTCGGTAAAATTAATTTGTAAAAAAGAAAGTAGAAAGAAGTATGGAAGGATGATATGTTTATGAATATACCGAAGCACTCAGTTGCCCATACATCACTGAACAAATCTAAGGATGATCCATTACTAGAAGGGTGCTCTCAGGAGGGTGATGTAGGTGTGTGGTCCACATGTGTGATCATGAAATGGTTAAACACCAAAACCCGAGGTGTCTACAGATCGGGGTGTTTACAGGAGGAGACCAGAAGATGGGGAATCAATGACTGGGTAAGAAGGAGTCTTTTGCAAGTCAGCACAGCGTCAGCCTACCCAACACATATGAGAAGAACCAGCATGAGACACGTCTGAAGAGAAACCAATCTCGGGCACAGAAAACGCCTGGCAGAGATTCAGATATGACCAGGTCCTTCTCTTGCACTGAACAAGTTTGGCAGAAACCACCTACCAGGATCCAGACCTTGGAAGGAGCTTTAGGATTGAAGCTGAAAAGATATTTTCTACCCAAGCAGTCATGGCAGCATGACAACAGCAGCAGGGACCAGATGTCAGGTTCAAGAGGTAAAGTGAGGTCAAACATAAAACCTGCCAGTCAGGCACCGAAGGATCACACAGTCAGAATACACCATGCGCAGCTGTCAGCAGAGGCTCGAGTTCAACGCTGTGCACCAGAGGCCATCCAGGGCCTGGTTTAGTGTCACGTTGACTCCAGACCCCAGAAGCAGTCCCTATTACCCTAACGAGTCCTTGCAGAGCCAACACGCTGATGAAAACAAGCCTCCTTAATCACATACCCTCTAAAGATTTCTCCTTTACAGTGAACTTCGAGCCGCAGCTGACAGAGCAGCGGGAATTCTCCACTCTTCATTTTAAACCCCATTTTAAGAAAGTAAAGCATTTCAGTATAGACAATGCAGATAGATACCTTGAGACACAGAACAGCATTAAGAAATAAAATCAGGCTAGGAAGATAGAAGAGGAGAATGCTGACAGAAACAGGAAATCAGAGATTTCCTTGGTCACATCTGGCTGTGTTATCACAGTTCCCTGGTGAGGAGGGATTAGCATAATAACTGAACAGCCCTTCATCTGCTTTGTGGTTATTTGTGTATATACTTTTGCTTAAGTTCACTTGAAGACTTCTCAATGACAGCTCTGTCATACAAGACGAACCTTTGTGTTGCCATTATGTTTACAACATTCCAAGAGAAAACCTATGTCTGGATAAGGAAATAGGAGGCCCCTGTTACTATAGAAAGATACCTTGGCCAAGTGGGTTCCCACAGCCAGCCACTGCTTAGACCTTGGTGCCCACGTTAAGCAAACCAAGAGACTGCTTTCCCATGCCCCCATCTCTTTAGAAACTTTAAAAACTAGAACATCAAAGAATGAGGTCTGAATAGGCCTCAATCTTATGTGGGTGTGTCACGCACTATATTACATAAGCACATGGATTAATTAAGAAGCCAGGCCTGGGCTAAGAACTGGATCACACATGAAGGGACCCAAGAACTAGCAAGGACTCAGATCGCTGAGATCATGACACAGGAACTTGCCAGTCACCTGTGCTGTTACATCAATAAAGATATGTTGCTGGGAGATGCCCAGTCTCTGTGAGATGGCTGAGCCTATTTCTTACATGATCTCTTCCCTGAGTTGCTAAAGGAGTGATATCACAGCTCCAGGACTGCAGGTATGTTGGGAGGGAGCTGGCGGGCCACCAGGGGGCCACTGGCTGGTATTCTTCACGGACAGCTCATTGAGTTCACCTTTGGATAGAGACTAACCTGGAGTGTGGGCAGTGGAGGAGGACATGGAGGTTTTGCCCACTCGAGCCTTCCTTAATTGTGTAAAATTTTCTAGGAGTGCTACCGCCCTGCCAGAGCCTCAAGTCATCCATCAAGCAAATGTGGCCAGGCGCCCAACTTCCCTCTTCAAAAGATTAAAGTTTTATCTCTTACTATCTTTTTTTGTAAATAGAGTTGTTGCTATTTTTCTTTTTGTTTTTCCCTGAAACCAAAAACTTCTGTCACCACAAAGAAACACAAGGGAAGGAAACTGTGATGGTCATTTCCCAGACTACAGCCCAAACTCCTAGAGAAAATTTGTGTCAACATCTGCTCTGAGGTGCAGGTCACAGATTTTAGTCTGGAGGCAAAATGACCTTCTTTGAAGCATTCTCTTTAAAACAAGCCACAAAGGAATGTTCTAGACAAAGGAGAGCTGGGATCAGAACAAGGGACAAACAACACTGTCTTCCTTCTAATAATCTTAGGGGCCTCCAAACCATCTGAGTTCCACTCGTCTTGGCTGCGCTTGATGGAGTTAACTGACCATATGGAAAATAGCCCAGAAAAAAAAAACCGTAAAAGTAAAAACACGGAAAGTTACAGAATATCGCAATGGAAAACTATGCTGCTTAGGGCAGACAGAGCCAAATCTCTGCAAGGCCATGCCATAGATCTGGCCCCCATTCTTACCCTCACATTTGCCCCTCATTTCTGCCCACTGACCCTCTGTAAAATTGCTACACTTCATAGAATACTCTGACCTACAATAAAAGAAGCAAAAGTTCAAGAGACACCTTCAATGGTGCCTGCTTTGCCCACATCCCTTCGCTGGGAACTGTCCCTGATCATACTGCCTTTAACTTAACTGGTCAGTCAGTCATTTACTACAAATTTATCTATTAAGTACCTACTGTATTCCAAACTCTGTGGTAGGTGAAAATATAAAAAACGAACAAGACAGAGGCAAATTTTTAATTGGGAGAGTTGGATGATATGTAAATAAGAAATAAACAAGATAATTTTGCATAATGTTCCTATGAATTGTGCTAGACATAAACAAAACAAAGTGGTATTCTAGGGAGTCATTTGAGAGAAGGGCAACCAACTTGAGATGAAATAGATGAGGAAGCCTTCTCTGGTGACGTAACGTGAGCTTACACACAGTCATCAGGAGCTGTGACTGTGATGAATATTGCAGGCAAAAGGAAAAGCAGGATAAAGATACTGGGGTGAAAACAGAGCAAGAGAAAGGCTGTTGTGATTGATGCCTGTACAACAAGGGAAGGTGATAAAAAGGAGTGAGGAGAAGCTCACAGGCCTTGCTGAGGAGAGTGGGTTTTATTTTAAAGTCACCAGGAAATCACAGGAGAATCTTCAGCATGAGAATTGCCTAACCTGATAGGCATTTTGTATTAGGAAAACTCACATTTTATCCACTAATATACAGCTAATTCCTACATTAAGACCATGCTGACAAGATGAGGAAACGATTCACTCCATTCCATTAGTAGGACTGTTTTTGACTCAACTTTTAAATTCTTTTTGATAATTAGTGTATCTTGGCTTTTATCTTATTTTAGATTTCAAATGAGAGCAATCTACTTTCTTTTTTATTTATCATTGTAATAGAATAAGCCATCAAAAGTTTCCAGTGTTTCTCCTAATAAGATAAACACTTTGGAAAAGTCCTTAATTCTCACAAGGAAAATATCTGCTCACTATATATTTCCATCACCAAATTTTATGTGATCAAAGTATTGGATTATATTTGTCATGGGCAGGTTAACATTTTCTACAAAGATCCAGATAGTAAATATTTTAGACTTTTTGACCAGTTGATTTTTCTGTGACATGTGTCCCAAGAACATATGATCTCAGACACTGTAGTACAAAAGCAGCCATAGACAATACATAAATGACTATCCAACACAACAGAGAAATCTAACACTTTATTTATAAACATTGAAATTTTAATTTTATGTAATTTTTATGTGACAAGAAATATTATCTTCTTTTGATTATTTTTTCAGGTTGCAAAGGTCGTTCTTGGCTCATATATTAATTTTTAAAAACAGGTAGTGGGTTAGATTTAGCCCTCCATAGTTTTCTGATTTCTCTTTTGGTGAACTGGATCCTCATAGGTGAATTCATGGAATCATTTTGAGTCCTATGTGGAGGGTACTGGATCTAGAATATGGGGGGAGTGGGGCGACAGGGGAAGCAGAGAAATCAATTGGCGGTAAATTGGCATAATCCAAGCAAGACATGATGGTAGCCTTGACCAGGGCAGTCAACAGTGGAGCTGGAAGAGAGAAGATACAAAAGTACATTGTGGAGACATCAACGGAGCTTGTTTATAAAGTAAATGAGAAAGAAAATGAAAGAGCAGGGTGAAACACGGCCTTTGGTTTGGCCTTAAACAACTGAGCATATGGCTATGTCATTTACTTAGATGGAGACACTAGGAAGCAACAAGTTTAGGGGGAAAATCAAGAGTTCTGGTTCACCCAAGTTAAGTTTGATAAGTATCCAGATGGAGATGTTCAATAATATACTATAATTCAAGGAAGATATCAGGACAAGAGACAGATAATTGGGGATCAGTGACATACAAATCTTTAAAGTCCCAGCACTAAATCAGAGCAACTAGAGGATAGATAGATAGATAGGTAGATAGGTAAATAGATAAAGAAGAGAAGAGGACCAAGGAAAGCATCCATGAGAATTCCTGAAAGAGGAAACATTAGTAAGAGACCAAAGGTAGTCAGAGGATGAGACAGACAAATCAGAAGTGTTTATCATGAGAGTCAAAAGAAAAAAGTTGTTCAAGAAGAGAGTAGTCTTTTAATGTCCTTTGTAAAGGAAAGAACAAGTATGTGGAACACTGATGAGAAATAGTACTATGAGGACAGTGACAGGACCATTAAATTTGGCAATATGAAAATAATATTTGTCCTTGTCAAGAAGGGTTTCAAAGAACTGATGGAGACAAAGGAATGTGCTGAACAGTGACTTCCAATTAAGTGTGAGAGCTTATATCTCCATTCCCTCCTGACACCAACCAAGGCAGCATTGATGAAATAAAAAAGAGGCGACAAAAAGAGAGCAGCATGAAGGTGACAGAACAAAAAAGCTAATAAAGAGGCTAAACAAGGGTAAATAACTTAACAAAGCAGAAAATGTTGAAACCAAAGCACCTGGAAAGGAAAGGTGCCAACAAGCAAGTTGGTTCAACCGCGGAACCCTGGAAAAATCCATGAATGTGAGCCAAGGGGAGAAATGAGGTTGAAAATAGGGCAAAGGGAAGCATTGACTCCCCCACCACAAGCCCCTCCTCCTAAACCATGCTGCTTCCCTGGAGGGAAACAAGTGGTTTAGTCTCTGGAGAAATTGATCCAAAAGACTCAAGGATGAGCGATACCTGGGAAGGTAAACACAGGCACTTTACTGAAAGCAGGGGATTAAATAAAATGTTTATACTGATGGTGAGACTCCCTGGCCCTCCCCAGCTCAGCTGCCATCCAAGCTTATAGCTCTCCCTGTGCAGCAGACTGAGGAGCTGTGGGTTATACCCACGCTGCGCTGGTAACCAGGTTGACTGTGTACAAGCAGAGGATGCCAGCTGAGATGAGAGGAGCAAAAAGCAGCAGAGATAAAAATGCTGCTGTCCCCAGCAAATGGGGACAGGTTTGGAATCCAGAGCTTGAATGACTCTGAACTTGACCTCATCACATGATCCCCAGCAAGGGCAGGAGAGTAGTCTGCTGAAGGCTGATTGTCAAGACTCTGTCCAAGTCCCTTTTGCAATCTTCCTTGCTAGCTATCATGGAGACTCAGCCAACTGAGAGGCAAGCTGTCCCTTCCTCAGTGACTCTAGAATGACCAGGAAGAGCTCCCACTGCAGATCTGGAGGTTCCAGAAAGGCAAGCAGGTTCCCATGTCATAGAGTGTCAGTTGTCAGACATATACTGTGTAGCCACCTCATTTTACAGAGGGAAGGTAATACCCAGGGGAGTTAAGCAATTTGCCTGAACTCACAGTTTTGTTATTGAAAGTACTGTTTAGGGATAAAATCCAATCTTTTGGCTTTCAGTTCCTAACTCTTTTCCACGGGTCCACATTCCCTTCCCTGGAGTCCAAAGACTACTTTGACAGGTGGGATTTGGTTATTTCCATAGCACTAACAAAACTAACACATTAAAACATGAAACTTTCAGATTCACCATGTGTGGCAGACAATATGCTGAAAGTCCAAGTGTATTCTAGTCCCATCCCACCTCTTCTTCCATGGTTTTCACTTAGGCAAGGCACTGACTTTCCTCTCCAGACCTCATTTGCAAAATGTGGAGTGACTGCTAAGAGGAGACAAAAGAATTCAAATCCCAAGGATCTGGATGAATAGCCTTGAATATACCTCAAAAACTCAATTTTGGGGGATCAAGTTTCCCATTTACCTAAATATGCAGATTTCACATTCTTTTCTGATATGGATATTTGTTTTAATCTGAACATAGGTAGGGGTGTTGTTCCCTATAAATAATCCACAACAAATTGATGCTCTAGGAATATGGTCCATATTTACTCTAATTTTGCCAATCCTTAGTATTGGCATGCACATCCATTTATGAAGTCCAAGACAGGAACTCTAAGAGACTTGTCAGTTCTTAACATTTTTTAAAACTTCTTAAACTTCAGCAAGGCCAATCTCTGTTGTACCAAGACAGGAGTCAACATCCCCAAACCCATACTGGGTTGGGAGTCAAGTCTTGATGCAGTTAAGTTCTTCCCACAGCTGCTCTGGAACAGAGCAGACACGGCCTTAAGTGTAAGTCGCCCACATTCCTTGGGTGGTCTACATCCACACTCTAACCCTGGAGAGGGCCATTATCATGACTGTCTCAGTCCGGAGCTTGTTTTGAGACTCCCTCATACTCCAAGGCTTTCTTTAGGGGCTACAATGGGGGCTGAGGGAAGGTAAGGAAGGGGTAGAGACAGTGTGGTCACCTAGACTGAAGTAGCAGAATTTGTGCTTAAGGCATGACATCCAACAGTTTCCTCCCCAGGACGTTTTAGTGGCAATCAACAGTATTTAACCCTTTCCGACCCCTTTCCAATGCTTTCTATTCCCCACAAGGTGTGCTCCCAGAATTTCTTAAGCAGAATGTGTGTGTGTGTGTGTGTGTGTGTGTGTGTGTGTGTGTGTTCTCTCAAGCACAGGTGTCAAAGCTTCCTAACTGCCTGAAGGAATGGATGACAAGCCAGGCCTGACTGGAAGCTGGAAGCTTTAGCCAGTTCCTGCTGCCATGTCCTCAAGGGCCCTGCCCTCCAGAACACTGTCTTATACTAGCAGGGCACCTAGGGTCAGGGTGAGTGGGGACCAGGACAGAGAAAGATGGAGATGGGGACAGGGACAGGCCAGAGTTACAGTAGAGGGACTTTGACAGGAACATTGACATGGGGTAGAGACAGAGAGCAGGAAGCTGAGTGCAAGGGGCTGAGAACTGTGTCCTAGCCTTGGTCCTGGGTTTCCTGATGGAACCCTGCCCTTCTGGTGAGAAAGGAGAAAGGCAGGTATAGTAGCAGATGCGTGAGAACTACTTCAGCAATGATGCTGGTCTAATTATGGAGGATGGAGGCCCCGGCACTCATGTCCTCTGGGGTCTTACACAGAGTTTCAACTCTCAGGTTTCCTCCACTGAGGGCTGCAGAGGGAAATTACTGTGTAAAAGGGTAATTTTTGGTTGCGGGAAGGGGACTTCTCTGGGGTGCAGTATTTTGTGGGTTAAGTGAAGCCTCTGGGAGGCCTGGGGACCACACAGCTTGTCATCCATTCCCCTCACTCAGTTCACAAACAGTGGGCCCCGAAGTGAAGGGGTCAGCAAACATTATCAAAGCCCACTCTGAGCCCAGCCCTGTTCAAGGTCCTGGAGGGACACATAGCCCCACCCAGACCCTGTCGGGTAGGAAGCCTGAGAACCAATTGTTACCATCTGTTGTCTCCACAGAAAAGATACCCAGTGAAAGGAGAAGAGCAGAGGGAAGGGAGCAGTGAAGAAATCAAGGTGGTTGGTGCTGCTAATGGGAACCAGAGCTGTAACCCAGCCTCGCTATTCCTGAGCCCGACTGCCATTTCCCTCACTCAGCTCACAAACAGTGGACCCCGAAGTGACGGGCCGTTGGGGCAAGAGTTATGCAACAGTGCCACCTTCAGGTACTAAGCTCTAATTTCAACCCCAAACCACAAGGGCAAAACCAACATGACCATCCATGTGCATCGTGACAAGGAGGAAATAAAGAAAGAAAGAATTCAGGGGTGCAGAATGAGACATGGGGCCCAGAAGGAGAAGACAGAAAGCAAAGTTGGCTATGGATATCTGTGACTTCAGTCTGAGCTAAGTGTGTGCCAGCGTTAAACATCACACATGTCCGGAAACAGGCCCTATTCCAGCCTTTCACACAGAGGATACTGCTTACCTGGGCTCTGCTGCCGGTACCCAGGAGAGTGACTGCTGAGGCGTTTCGGTCCAGTGTCGGGTTAGCTCTCTATAGTGGGACCTGAAGGAACTCCTGGCCTGGACTTCATACAAGTAGTCACCTCACACTTACCTTTTCATAGATCTCAAACACACAGAATTTGATTCCTCGTAACCTTTGGTCCCTAACACATTTTTATATCCATTTAAGGCCCTATTTTGTTATTTTTATTTATGCCATGCCTAGTGATATCTGAAAACTTAATTTTGTGAGTCAAATAATACATATATACGCTATGACGAGGGTTGAACTCAGGAAGTTAAAATTATTAGCTCTTTCGGAACAAAAAGGAGCTGAGAAGATCCCACAGACCCTCAGTTCTTTCATTCTGTTGAAACCCAGAAACCCAAAGGCCATCCATTTCCAGAAGCCCTGCGCCCTCAGGGTCTCTCACACTAAACACGCCGCTGTAAACCGGGAGTTGACAAGCTCTGCCCAGCCAGCCAAGTCCAGCCCACCATCTGTTTTGTAATCTCACAAGCATTCTTGCGATTTAAGAATGTTTTTCACATTTTCAAATGGCTGGAGAAAACCAAAGGAGGAATTATATTTTGTGACACATGAAAATTACATGAATTCAAATGTCAGTGCCCATAAATAAAGCTGTACAGGAACACAGCCACCCTCATTGACTTCCTTATTTCCATGCCTGCTTGGCGTCGCTGTGTAGCTGAGTTGTTGCAACAGAGACTGGATAACCTGAAAGCCTGAAATATTTGCCACCTGGCCTTTACAGAAGAGTGTGCCAGCGCCTGCTCTAGGCAAGAGTCCAGAAAGGAAATTTAAGACCCATGTGTCTGACGGCCTCACTCCTCTTCCCCCTTTTCCCTCCTCCCTTCTTCCTTCCCCTGCCAACTCTCCTTCTTCCTTCTGTAGTCCGCTGAGGTGGAGAAGACCATCTATTTACTTCCATTATGCAAAATCTCCCCGCTCTCTGACTGCAACCTCAAGAATACTCCTTCTGGACAAACATAGGCACCCTCCCTCGGCCAGAGCTTTCTGGCGGGAAAGCTTCAAACAGGCCGTGGGTATGCAGCAGCGAGGTGATGCCCTTGACCCCTGGGCCAGCTGTCAGCCTGAGTGCATCACTTCTGGGGAGAAACTCCCCTGCACCTCCTTGGAAGGCTGTCCCCTTCGCAGTCCTCCCTCAAGCAGCAAGGACAATGGTCTTCCCCCAAGCAATGAGGGAGGACTCCACCACCTGCGCTTGTCCATCGGTGGCCAGCTGCGGAGTGTGCTGCTGCCCACTGCACACGGGGAGGTGTGTGACCACATGCTTGGGATCACAGGGCAGACCCACAGCGACAGGGCACAGGGCAAGGAGAGCAGGAGGGAGTACCTGGTGGGCACAGCATCCTATGACAGCCCGGAATCTCTGTCTTCATGTATATTTACAGAAACTATAAAATGTACTGTCCAAACAGATAGACTTTTTTTCTTTTTAAATCAACATTGAGGTATAATTTACATACAATAAAATGCACCCATTTTAGCATACAATAGCATGTGTTTTGACAAATGTATATGTGGGTGTGATCTCCCAGTATAATCATCAACACAACCAAGATAGAAAACCTTTCCACCACCCGCAGCAGTTCCTATGTGCCCCTTTACAGCCATCCCCGGCCCCCACACTGCTGCCCCAGACAACGACTCATCTGCTTTCCATCACTACCAATTAGTTGTGCCTGTTCTGGAATTTCAAACAAATGAAATCAATCATACAGCATGTACTTTTCTGTGTCTGACTTCTTTCACACGGAATAATGTTTTTGAGATTCACCCATGTTATGTTATCAACACAGAAGTGGTGGGCCCACCCCCAGAGAAAGGAGAGGCTGTGACTAGTCCTGTTGGATCAGAAGACACATGAGGAGAGTGTCACTATGTATATGACTTTTTAAGTCACATCTGAAGTGGCTGCCCTAAACTGCAAGTGTCTTCTGCCAATTAGTGCTTCATTATTAGTTTTATATACTCAGATTGAAAAGGCCCGAAGGGTACTAAGGCCCATGCCTTATCATAAGAAATTTCAACATTTGACAGTGGACAAGAAGGGCAAGATTATATTCTTTAGACATAGTTTCAACCACTATACATTTTTGAGTGGTTATAAATGATTTTTAATGTTTTATCACCAATTTGTACAAATGAAATTTCTCATCAATGATGATTTTCAAGTTTAAAGAGAGCATAAAAAAATCATGATCAAAAATTATATCTCACCATTTCAGTCTGAATGTAGACACAAAAGGCATTTTCATGTAGTAAGCTCATATTTAACAATAAAAAGTTTGACATGGTTTTATTTAGAATTTTATACAAATTCACTATTAATAGTTCCTCTACATATTTTACTATTTAACAATAACAATAAAAAGTTTGACATGGTTTTATTTAGAATTTTATACAAATTCACTATTAATAGTTCCTCTACATATTTTACTATCATCACATTGCATGAAGAAATATTGTGAATTTTTCATGAGGCCCCATCCAAGTAGGTATCCCCATCTCCCCTTCAGTTTCCCCGGGCATGCCACATGTTTTCTGTGTGTGCTCTGACTGGGGGAGGATTGGCCAGCAGAGTCCTGCACTCTGGAAGCAGGGTGGGCCAGCCCAGGACGTCTATTGTTTTGCTAAAGAAGTCTCTCCTCTCTAGTGATAATCTTCCTAGCTGGGCTTCTGAGGGAAAACAGTGATGCAGGGGTGATTCAGCATGTCAGCTTTATATCATGCATGCCTTGGGTCCTAGCAGGTGAAAGCCTGCACAAACATCCCCCTATTGCTCCCAGGGCCCTGGGGTGATGGAGCCTATGGCTCCCAGTCCATGATTCTACTGCCTTCTCTACAACCATCTTGTCCACTCTTACCGCATAGACAAAGTCTCCACTGTCCCCACCGGGGAGATCACCCTTGCCATCACCTAAAATCACCAACCCTTTTGTTACTAAACACAGTGGGTTCCTTCCTTGGTGAGTGTCAGCCAAAAGACACAAACCAAACTTCCTTTAAACAAGGAAAGGTTTGTTACTTGTAACAGGTAAGGAGACTGCACCAGAAAGCACTGTCTCTGCGTGTGCTGCTCAGAGGGCTTTTCCTTGGACAATGTGAACGGACTTATCTTGGACTCAGAGGTTCACGGGAAATAGTCCAACTTCTTCCTGTTCATGATACCTGTGACGCAGCGGGAAAGGTGCAGGGTATCCAGATGGACAGGCTCTGGGTATGCCTCACTTGGAGCCACAAAGCAGCTCTCTTAGCCCCCGCTGCCAGTCTCTGGATTAGTGGGCGCCCCGCCAGACCCTGCACATGACAGCAGTCATCAGCAAGTGAGTTTCACTGAGTCACTGTGGACTGAGTTCTGATATCTTGAGGAATTCCACCCTCTTTCACTGGCCTTTCTAAAGAGAAATTTCGTCATGGGCTCTGTATCAGGAAAGACCCTTTTGATGGCAAGAAATTTTTTTAAATATCCCCACCAATTCTTACTGACTGGAGTTTTAAAGGGGCCCATGGAACTGAAAGTCCCAAGGACAACTTGCTTCATGCAAAGCTACCTCTGGGACTCAAATGATGGCATCGTCCAGACTAGCCCCAACTCTGCTCTGCTCTCCTCCTTATTGACTCAGATTTCACATCTAAGTAAGAGTGACCGCCATCAACTTCAGGCCTCATCTTCCCAGATGCACAGATGGGAAAAGCTCCCATTCAGGTCCTGGAATCTATCTGGTGGGTGACTCTGCACTACCGGTGGACTCATCACTGTCATCAAGTGATGGAACAGGATACTTGCTCTATGTCTAGGCTGTGCTCTCCTAAAATCTGGCCACTAGGCAGCAGTAAACTCAAGCTCTTATTTCTGAGTCAAACCAACTGGACCATGGCCACTTCCAGGCCTTTCCTGGTCTCAGCTTCTACAGAACTCTTTATCCTCCCATCTTTCCTTCTCTTCCCTAGACTGTCCACCCAGAGGCCTCTCTCAGTGAGCCTGTTTGAATCAGCTGACCCTCCTGGTTCTTGTTATAACCCGCTTCCCTGTGCCCCTCTTCCATCCCCAAGTGTGGGCCTGAATTTGGACTGCAAGAGCTTCTTCCAAAGTCCCTGGGTCCTTTAGTATCAGGTAGCCAGAATCTCCAGAAAATCCTGGGAAAGACAGATCTTCTCTGTCAGGTCATCAACACCCTGACAGTGCTCCTGCCAGTCTGCCTGACACAGAGATCAGCTGGGATTCCAGGTGTGGTGTGTTAAGAACTGGAAAGTCGGGGAGCAAGAGGGACAGTTCAGAAAACAGAACTTCTTATCCAGCCCCCTCCTACATGGCTCAGGCTGTGAAGGACCTTAAATATCAGGTCGCAGGCCTGAGACTTTATCCAGTAGATCCAGGAGACAGAGCGTCATTGAAAGGCTTATTGGGTGGATGAATGGATAGATACACAAACAAGAAACCTGAATCCAGAGATGGAAAAAATGGCTTGTCCTACATCACACAGCAAGCAAGTAACTGCAGCAGGACCAAATTCCAGAGTCCTTGTGCCTGTCTTGGGGCCCAGTCTGTTTCTCAGCAGGATCCTCTGGGAACCCTGGAGGTTATCAGCCATGGTTTCTCTTCTCAAGGGGCTCTAGATCTGAGCTCCTGAACTCCAAGCAAAAGCAAGGACCTACGGGATTAGAAACTTGGACACAGTAAGAGACAACCAGCAACGGGGAAATTTCAGGAAGGCTCAAGCCGGCATCCCAAGTTAAGGCTGGGGAATTAGAGTGAGACCGAATTATCTGAGAGAGAAGCCAGCCCGAAGCTCAGCTGTACTTGCTGTAGGAGACTTCAGAAAAACTGAGAACCACCTTGCCTGATGAAACCCAGAGCTCATCACTTCTTGTAAGGGTGCAACTCCTGAGGAAGATGCGGGAGCGATGGGGAGCCATGAGGTTGGGGGTCAGGGGGAGGCAGAGTATTGCTCTGGTCTTCAAAGCCTCTAGCACTGTTTTGTTGAGCCTGGCACGGTGCCCCAGCACAGAGTTCCAGCAAGGCTGTCATTATCAGAGAACAGGAACTGAGATTGAGGGTGAAGAGGCCGCTGACCCTTGGTTAGAGGAGCTTGAAACTAATCTAGGGCCCAATAAATCAGAAAATCAAAGGCAAAAGAAATTCTATGGGAGTAAGAATTTTGCTCTCTGGTCACCACTGTGTCTCCCATGCCTGGGACAGAGTCTGGCATATAGTACATGTTCACTAAATATGTATTGGATAAATAATAGACTCGTGATAGGATTGAAAGGAGCAAACTTTCACTCCTTTTTGCTGCCAGCAATCCTTTCTCTACAGCACCCCCATCAGGTGGGAAGAAGTCCAGGCAGGACTTCAGTAATTAGCATCCACAGCGGTTGGTTGAGTGATGGTTCACTTCAATCAGAGCTTCTCATCTTTAGCTCTTTCACACATATTTGAGGAACACAAAGGGTATTAGGCTGGAAATCAGGAAATGTAAGTTCCTAGGGACAACACAGCCTCTCACAGCTACAGGTGTGACAAAACATTTTTCAGAACATTTTCACATATAACCACCCTATTATTAGCCCCATTTTACAGATGTGACAAGTGTGGCCGGCACAAGATGACAACACAAGTCCACAGATGTCTGCTCTGTATCCTGGGAACCTGACTGTAAGCAGCTTTGCTACCCTTTCTGAATCTGTTTTCCCTTCTGCAACACTGAGTCCCTCCCTGTGCTCCTGGAGTGGTGGCAGGAAGGCTGGCACTCTGCACACCGTGCCTGCCTGGAGGCACACCCCTGTCGTCCCAGGGGCCACAGTCCCTGCACCACTGTCCCCCCACACCCTGCCTCTGTGATGCACTGATTCTCGCCTCCCCAAGAAGCTCTGCCCTAGATGTGCCTGCATCCACCTCTCCCTAACCCACCACACTGCACTCTCCACCACATGCCCCCAAGTCCCCACCTTTCATTGCAGGCTGGTATGAGCTTAAACATGCTGCAGAGTCTGTTTGCTGCTTGGGCCTTGAACATCTGAGTCCACCATCTGCTCTGTATCTTTCTATCATTTTCCCCTAGAAGAGTGCTGAGGAGAGACTTTTCAGTGGAGGTGTGGGGTTGGGAAGTCAAGAAAGAAGAAAGAGGGAAAACTAAGAGGAAAGAATAGAGACCTACACTCCTATTAATCTCAGAAGGTCCAGGGGCACCTGTCTTGACAGGGTTCCTTTGCAAACTGTCAGGAGAAGCCCCCTTTTAGGGCACAGTTGTTCAACACCCACAGAGGGCTGTGACTGCCTGTCCCTGCCTCAGGGACTCACGGATGAACAAAACACAAGCCTGCCTGCCCTCTAAGAAGACACAGTCTTGGCATACCCTGGTGGAGTAGTGGTTAGGTCCATTGCCTCTGAAGGATGCAGCCACATACCCCTGGGTTCGAGTCCCGGGTCTGAGGGGGAGCAAGCAGTGTGAACAACTCAATGGAAATAAAATGAAAATGCTTCTTCCTCCTCTCTCTTCCTGCCTGCCTGCCTACTTGTCTTCATGCCTGCCTGTACCTTTCCTTTAAAAACAGAAGAAAAAAAAAGGCAGAATTTTATAGCTACTGATGTAGGGAATGGGAGGAGTATGCCAATACCAGTTGCCTGCAATCCAGCCTGGGAGTACTATGAGGAGACAAGTCCAGGGAGGGGGAAGGAAGAGAGCCTGGGGCTATGTGGAGGCAGGGTGTCCTGGCCCCAGAGAAGAGCACATGCAGAGGCACCACCAGCCACTGATGGGCTCTGGAATTGTCCTATGAAAGTGCAGCCTCCAGTCAATCCTACCTCCTGTTTTCCTGCTTCTACTCCATCTACCCTCGCACCTCCAGAGACTCTCCTGGTTCTGGACCTCTCCAGTCATCTGCGCACTTTCTGGCCCCTTTGATGTTCAATCCTCTGCTCCTTGACCCCCAAACCCTGCCAGGAGGGTGACTTACAGGAGAAGTCTGGCCTCACAGCAGAGTCGTGCTCCATTTACCAGGGAGCCTTCCCATAGGCCCTCATTTAACCCAGCCGTCTCCACATTCTCCTGGCTGACAAACTGCTTTTCTCTTCTCCCTTCAAGCCCCCAAAGCCTCCTCTGGCAACCTTGATAGAGGCAGTGGTCATTCGACTGACACTTGTTCGATTTCTCCTCCTTCAAGTCTGAACGTCTCTTGCTTCCCATTCTTTCCTCCTGACTCCCCATCTCTACCCAGCTTTCTGATCCCAATATGGATGCAGAGGTAGGAACACACACGTGTGTGTCATTGGTTCTGTTTCTCTGGAATGCTTTGACTAACATACCCCTTCCTTCCA